>BGNK01001079.1:31065-55513 GCA_003297005.1 Symbiodinium sp. clade A Y106 | reverse complement strand
CAAGGAACAGGATCACGAACAAACCCGGACTCAAAACCAAAGAGGAACATACACAGAAATGTGCATCTATGTCATTCACACCAATCGCAAGCGCATACTGATTAGAACATAGAGTCATATACAACTCCTAAGCTAACATATGCCATACATATGTGTCCACCTGCTTTGGCACATGTGTCTATGTGTGCATACAGAAAGGATCATCTATCGTATGACAACTCATTTGTGATTGTGAAAATATGTGCCCATGCATCTCGATTGTATGGGTATGTGTGAGTACATGTAATTACATCAAAGTTGAACGTAGATATACATACATACATGCATACATACATGCAGATGATTAGGTCATACCTGTGAGTAAACCTGAGGCATATATGCTCGCAAATATCAGTTTGAAAATATTCTAATGTATCAATGCTGGGTTATATGTAATTACATATGTTATGTCTAAAAATAAATGAACAATTGTTATACTGTATCTTTTCTCTCCATGGATGTAGCGACAGGTCTGCCACCAAACAGTTGCACGAACACATAATTAAGAATTTTGTGTAGGTCGACAGGATACTNTCTTTTCTCTCCATGGATGTAGCGACAGGTCTGCCACCAAACAGTTGCACGAACACATAATTAAGAATTTTGTGTAGGTCGACAGGATACTTGTCAATTTTTTAACACCACTCCTTTATATGGTCCTACGAGCACCCTGGAACCAGTCTTCCCATCCGTTTATTTCACTGAGTGCCGCGCCCTTGTCCATGTCGGTGCTCTTTGCAGTCCATGATCTCTGGTTTCAATGATGAAGGTTCCCCCACAGCCCCCACATACCGACTGTTTTTGGTCATATCCTCCCATGGCTATATTTTGTGTGTGTGTGTGGGGGGGGGGGGGCAAGAGAGTAGTTCCTCATAGGATGTGGTAGATGCAACCCATGATCTCCTCTCCACGGTTGGGGTCATAGTCCTCTGAACGGCTAGCTTTGTCATTTACCATTTCGAGCCAAAGTTGATGTGTCTTTTGGGGTATCCATTATTCCGTCCTGCTGTTATGATTTCGATCATCCCTGAAGAAGCACGAAAAAGCCAGTGATTTAGCTCAGTTTTGCAGAAGGTTTGCACGGGGTGTCACGGGTCACCAATACTTGCAATACCAAGACCCACGACAAGTTTTATGTGTTCGTGCATTTGTTTGGTGGTAGACCTATCACTACATCAATATGTAAGAAATAATACAGTAAAACTATTGTCCAGTTCTTTTCAAAACAAGTATACCATGTGGGGGCACATATAAACCAGCATCCATATTTAAACAAATGACTGTTGTCAAATTGATATCTGCAAACATATATGCCTCAGGTCTACTCACAGGTATGACCTGTTGAGCTTTGATTTAAATACATNTTTAAACAAATGACTGTTGTCAAATTGATATCTGCAAACATATATGCCTCAGGTCTACTCACAGGTATGACCTGTTGAGCTTTGATTTAAATACATATATTCACACACCCATACAACCGTGATATACCGTGATGCGTGGGCACATGTATTCACATGCTCAAATGTGTTGTCATGCGATAGATATTCGAATCTGTATGTACACATAGACACCTATTTTTACACAAGTGTATGGGCTATGTTTGCATAAGAAGTTATAGAAGGCATATGGCTGTATGAGAGGAGAAGATGGGTGGCATCTGCCATATCCTATGAGGGACTACTTTGCCCTCCCCCCACACCAGACACAGCCATGGGTCATCGCGGGATATGACCAAAAACGGTAGGTATGTGTGGAGACACTCATCATTGAAACCCGGGATCATGGACTGCAAACAGCACCGACATCGACAAGGCCGCGGCACTCAGTGAAATAAATAGTTCTAGAATAGAGGAGCTAGTCGGAAACAAGGACTGATGAGGCAAAGGTTGACATGCTAATATTTGGATACGTCGGATCTGAAACTAAAAAAAATGTGAGGGAGATGATGATCCACAAACACCAATTTCACCAGAGCAGGTTGGGTGGCAAACCGCAGACTCCAAAGAAGACAACGGGACGCAATCCTTTATCCCGAACAAGGGTAGCTGCCTCCAAAGGATCCCAAGTTATGATAAGGGCTGCTGGATGGTATGTCCAAGATTTTCATTCTTGGCAGCAGNCAAAGGATCCCAAGTTATGATAAGGGCTGCTGGATGGTATGTCCAAGATTTTCATTCTTGGCAGCAGATGGTCCGTGGCAAATCCGAAAAACAGTGATTAGGTCAGAAGCACTTCTAAGCCCAGCAAGAGATGACGGCTAACAAACCGTAACCTCACAAAAACATGGCGGGTGGTCAGCACTGCAAGACTTCTAATGCGCCATTTCAGTTGCAGCTAATAGGGCATGACGGTTATCAAATTCAAAAGCTCTGGAAAATATGGGGATGATAAGTTTTAAAAAGAGCTGCTAAGATATGCATGCTGATGCTGATTAGTCATTTCAGCGAAGTCACAAGCGAAATAATAGGTGGCAACCCCAGAGGCTCTGAACATGCGACTTGATTTCAAGAATCTGAGTCTCTANGCATGCTGATGCTGATTAGTCATTTCAGCGAAGTCACAAGCGAAATAATAGGTGGCAACCCCAGAGGCTCTGAACATGCGACTTGATTTCAAGAATCTGAGTCTCTACTGGTTTGTCACTTATTTAGTATTCAGTATAATAGATTCAGTAGAAGAGTTTAGATAGGTTTCAGAAAGATCCGTAATCGCACTTGAGTTTTATAATTGGCGATGAGCCAATACTTCTGCAAAATCATGCAAAATGCATAAAATCCACCTATTCTACTCGAAAAACACGGGCCTGCATTCCGTTACACACTCTTTATTTATATATTTATTTATTTATACACTTATTTATTTATGTATATATATATATATTATATGTATGCATGTATGTATGTAAGTATCCGTACTTGCACACACCCAACTTCAGCAAGGTCGCCTCGCCGGCCCATTCTCCGACTCCAGAGGCCCAGGGCTCGTAGCCCTCTTTGGGGCCGTCTTTCGGCGGTCCGAAGATCCAGGTCTGGCGCGATCCCAAGGCTCCCCGGAAGTCTAAGGTAATATGAGGGCCTTACCAACTATACCCATACTATGGTGGCGGCTCCTTATTATAATCATGGTATAAAGGGCCCCCAAACCCTATTCAAATCATTAAGGCCCCTATATAAGGTAGGCGTGTTGTGTTTTGGTTGGCTAGGAATTGCGAGGACGAACTTCCGAAGCGTGCGGTTGAGAGTTTCGGGTTCATGGTTCAGGGACTATACATGTCGCTCCTGTATTGCAAAGGCTTCGGTTTCACTTCTGGCGCATGCAATGCTCAGCCTCGTAGGATTCAGAAAGCCGCAAGTTAGAACCCTGAGTTGCTGCACGCCTCCTTGCCAAGGCGTAGTCGGAACAGGCCCCACTTTGCAGTGACAGCTGGGTACCTCTGAAAGCTCGCAAGATGCGCCAGCTGGCTTTTGCATTCGGAGCTTTGTCAAAAACCCTTCCGAGTAAAAACCCTAAGCTAAAAAATTATCCACCCTGGGCACAAATCTCGGCCATTCGGCTGGAAGTCCATGCAATAGCCGGCCTGTGCTGCTTATAGGCATGCGACAGTCGTTAACGGGACCCCATTAAGGGGTCCTTTGAAGGGGTCTATAGGGGATACTACAAGGGCTCTATGATATAGGTACCTTAATAATTAGAATAGGGTTTTGGGGGCCCACTATGCTATAATTATCATAAGGAACCCCCACAATAGTATGGGTAATTGTTAAGGCCCCTATTGTATCATGTCAGCATCCCGTTTTGCTTCCAGCTTGCGCTGGCTGGTCCCTTGATGTCACTTGCGCTCTCCTGCAATCCTACCCGTAACGACTTGGCAGGCATCTCCATCGGATACTCTCGTACGGAATATCGGAGTACGTCCTAGCTGGCTTGAGGCCGAAGCACCTCAGTCTCTGGCTGCCACTTGCCCTGATGCGAAAGCCGCATTTTGCCGGATGCAAAATCCAAGGCCAAACCCAGAACATCTCCTGGCTCCCACGAGGGCAGCGCCACCTCAAGGAACAGTGCTTTCGAGTGTTTGGGCATGGCAGGGCAAGGCAGCAATCCTGCTACGGCAACGGCGGCACAAAGGACTTCGAAGGAACAACACGTGCAGTCTTGCCAGCCTCAGAAACAGCCCTTTGGCAACATTTGGTTTGAACGTTTCGGCACCTCACACAGCCAGCCTCGGGGCCCTCCGCAGCATGCAATTGAAACATGGTTCTGCCATCTTGGCTCTGCCAACACCAACTCTCTGCGTCAAAGCCCAGGTCCCGGCTTCGTTGGTATGCTGTGGTCGCCCAACCAACATTGATCCTCTCGATTTTGCTGAGAAGCTGCACTTCGAAGTAAAAGGCGCCGCTGTTCTTGCAGTTTTGCTTGGCTGCCGCAGTGAGCATGATCTTCTCAAAATCGGACCCCTTCGGCACCCCTGTCCGATCCAGCAACGACAGGTTATGTAGATTGAGCGGCCCACGGCGTTCCTCCCTCCACTTCGCCTCGATCAGCTCGAGCAGTTCGTCGGGTTTGTCGAGCTTGCTGGCTGCATGTCGGGCACGCTGCAAGTCCACAGCATCTATGGATCCTGCCTCGAGTAACCACCTGAGCAGATTCTGGACTGACCTTCCAAAGTCGGTTTGTGTAATGGGTATACTGTCAAAGGTTTCGTCGAAACCCTCACCTGGCAGCACCTACTTGGCCTGCCCTGGCGGCGGCCACGATGGCCGAGTCCCCGCTGCGATTGCGCCAGCCCATGTCGCAACCGGCATCTTCGAGAACCTGCAAAAGCCTGGTGTTGCCACGGCGGGCAGCAACGAAGGTGGGAAGCTCGCCTTCGTTTCTGGTTGAGGCCGTGAAATCGCAACCTGCGTCTCGAAGCCATTCCAAAGCAGCTTCCGCATCCTGCCAGGGTGAAGACAACTATTGAATGCAATCAAGACATAAGGTCGCCTTGCATTTCCTGGCAGTCCACAAGACATTTTTGCATGCAGAAGTTCCCCCTCCACACGCATCGGAGGGCAGTTGCCCAATTTGTAGACTGCAGATCCTATTACTGGCCAGGCCCGCCTCGTCACCCACTTCGGACACCAGCGCTTCCAGATCCTGCCGGCAATTGACTGAGTCGGGAATGATGCCTCTTCCCATCTTGTTGGAGATCTAGACTCACCGTCCCGCTAGTCACTGCAAGTCCTCCGCCCGTACAGACTCCACAGTGGCTCCGTGTTGCTGAAGCAAGCGCATGACTTCAGTTGATCCGAGCCGGGCGGCGAGCGCAAGAGGTGTGGCCCCGGAATTGTCTTCTTTCTTGCAGTCCGCACTAAACTGCAGAAGCAGCTCGCAAATCTGCAAGTGCCCGGGGGTGAAATTCCGGACGCCTCCGACGGGCGACAAAGCTTTGTGGAGTCCACGTTCCTGAGTTTGTGAAACGACTTCGTGCAGGCATGACTCAGGCATGACCATGGAAACCGAAAGTTGTCAAATCCACCTTTCCTCATCTTCAAGCTTCTCAGCTCTTTCGAAGACATGAAGTATTTCTCTGTAGTCGCTAGAAAGCTGGAATGCTGCGCTCCACGCGGGGATGGGTGGATGGATGGACGGATGGTTGCACGGATGGACGGATGGATGCACGAATGGACGGATGGATTAATGAATGAGTGAATGTATGGATGGATTGAAAGAATGCTTATTGAGGGATGGATGGAAGCATGGAAGTGTGGTATCCTTTTGCGTACTTTTCATGTAGTTGTGTATGTGGGTATGTAAGTATGCATGCACGCATGTGTTTCCAGATCCGCTTCCGGCTTCTATGCCTGCAAGATGCGCAGGCAAAACACAAAAACTCAGAGGCACTCACCGACAAAGTGTGTTCGGGCAGCGACATACTGATCGTATTGTCGTATCCCTCTAAGGCGCTGGCATTGTCTGCACCCCGGGAGTCGGCATCTGCATAGCTGTTCAGCAACTCTCGCACTTTGCGCACATCGCCATCTTGGCAATGCCTTAGCTTAACTGCTTAGCTTAAGGGCTTTTGCATCCTGAACCTCACCCTCGAAGGTCACGTCATGGCTTGGCTTCAGTTGAGCTTTTGGCAGCGAGTCCGCCCATGCTCCGAAGCTCAGCGCCACTCGCGTTGAGGTCGGGAACGAGAGTTTTTTTCCAGCGTGTCCAGTCAACAGCACGACGCAAACACCCCGCCCATACTCCGGATTCAGCTGCCAAGATGCGCTGGCAGCTCTGTGCTTTGCTTCAACCTTTTCTTCACTGCTTGCTTCAGCTGGCTCCGGATTGCTCTCACATAGTCTATCTTCGTCACCTGCACGGAAGCCGCCGGGCTTCGGGCAAAAACTGACCGCCTCACCCACCGCAGGCTGCAAACAGAGAAGGATAGAGAAGGCCAGAGGCCAGATGTGGGGAACGGAAATGCTCAATACCAAGAAAGCAGTCGCATGTACCTTTACTAATAGAGATAATGCTGGAACTGCCTGTGTCCGTACATGCATTCGTACATCATACGCGGAATAAATGCAAAATACTTGTGCATGCATGTGCCACTCGGACACATGCAATGCAGGAAACTTAGAAGAAGCAAATTCAACACTGCAGATTCGCACACAATAATTACGTATTATCACCTACACTATTTTGGGGGGGTTCCTTATAATAACTATAGTAGAATATACCCCCAAGCCCTATTCTGATTCTTAAGGCCCCTATAGTAGGAGCCCCCGCGGAGGAGTGGCCTTGAGCTGGTGCCAAAGGTTCCCCCGGAGGTTCGGGCTCAAAGGGTCTCTATGACTAATACAGGGGCCTTAATAATTAGAATAGGGTTTGGGGAGGTGTATTATGCTCTAATTGTAACAAGGAACCCAAAGTAGTATAGGTAACTATTAAGGCCCCTACACTATCTCCTGCTCTGTCACTCTGTTCGCCGCTCTCGTTCTTTCTCTCTCTTCTTCCCCGGGGCATGAGGGGCGGTCAAACCCCCTCTCTTTCTCTCTCTCTCTCTCTCTCTCTCTCTCTTTCTGGTTACTTCTTCACTGCTTGTTGATCTCTGTGCCTCTCACTTGAAATGACGGATGTTGAAGTGCGAGCAGGATCACGGTTCCACCTCCCAGAACTTTTCTTCCACACAGACAAGAAAGGCAGAATCTTTGCACGCGCGGGCACGCACTCTCCCGGAACCCCTCTCGCTTTTCTTCTTCTTCTACGCCGTCAAGAGTTAAGCGGCTATGGGCCTATCCAGTTCTGTCCCGTCCTCTGGGCGTTTGTGCTCTACGTACCTACGCATGGAAATATACATTCATGCGTGTGTTTAGTTATACACAAGTATACGTTTACTTGGTCTCTCACCTTATCCCCAACGGTACTGAATGAGTCTCTGTGGGAGGTTCGCGCACCATAGTTGGGAGTTTGCGAATATTAGGGGTATCTTGTTTGGGTCCTTATAATAAGGATCCTACTATTTGCGGTACTAGATTGGGGTCCCATATTTTCGGAAACTCCCAATTTGTCGCATGGGCATGCCTGCGAGAGGATGCACACCGCCCGGCCCAGGTACTCATTGTCCGGTTCGCTGCGAAGTCGCAGAAGGCCTCGGCGTGTCGATTAGTAGTTCTATTTAGAGTTTGGCTCAAGGGCTCAAGGTGCAGTGCCCATTTTCCACCCCTGCTGGAAGAGGGCTCATGGTGAGACTCCGGCTTTAATACCAAGCAGCTAGACCAGAAAATCTGTAGCTACCATTGCACAAAACAGAGGCGCAGCCACAGAAGTGCAAAAAGGAGTCTTGCTTCCAGATTGCTGGCAAGCTGCCTTCCATAAGGGGGGCAATGCCGTCCTTATCCGTCACATTCCAGTCTGCCCCATTCTCCAGCAGCAGCCACATTGCTCGTTCGTATCCACCTTCCATAACCTGCTGGCTCTGCAACGCAGGGAAATGACGCCACTCAACATCTACACAGCAGAGAACCACAGGTCTCACTACACGCTCAGGGTCCCGGAATTCTGGAAGCCTTGTGCAAGGCCGTCTGGCCGGAGGCTTCGTCCTTGATGTTGATATCTGCGCCATATTGCAAGAAGACGCTCCTTGCATCATGCTCAAGGGAAAGAACCCGCTCTGAGGCATACGATGCATGAACGATGCCTGAGGCCTGACATTCGGTGCACCCGAGGATCATCAGCTCTGCGTTGCCAGCCTCGGCTGCCTTGAGCAACAAGGGCTTCTCCTTGCTGTTCAGGATGGCCTGCTGCCACGACCGCATATCGGTCTGCACACGGATCTGCTGACTAATGACTGGCAGTGTGCTTGTTCACGCGGAACTTCGCAAGCTCATTAGCTCAAGTTCGAAAACCCAGCCAGGTCACTTCGAGCCACCACCCAATAAACATCTAAACAGCTCACGGCATTCCGAAGCTTGTTTGCATTTTGAGCGCTGGGCGGCAGTAGCAGCACCCTGCATACCCTGCCCAAGATAAATTGGAAGCAGCCGCAACTCTCAACACATGGCCAAGACGAGTGAACTCTGACTGCCGTGACGCTGTGTTTTGAGGGCAAACAGGAGAGGACAAGAAGCTGCCGCATGTCCCAACTGCTGCCTTCAGCTCATCGCCATCTTGCCCCAAATCATCCTCACGTGTCCACACAGCACGTGCAGATCCACCGAAACAGCCCGCAAAGCTGCCAGGTCCCTGAATCCCTTTGCCCCTTTTTTGAACACAGGCTCTGATCATCAGCTGGGAAATCGGGCCACACGAATCCCTTTGCCCCTAAACCCTGAACCCGTTATAGTACCCGTATAGATCCCTTCTAGTAGTCCTGAAAGGAACCCTTAAAGGAATCTGTCCTTGATTGAGTTCAGAGTGTTCAGGGCCCGCTTCACAGCCTCGATGCCTGTGTGCGCGACCGCCGCCGTGAGATCTCGCTCGATCCGGTTCCGACCACTCTCCTCGCGAGACTTTATATGGGAGTTTCCGAAAATTAGGGATACCGTATTTGGGGTCCTTATAACAAGGATCCTACTATTTAGGTTGCTATATTAGGGTCCCCTATTTTCGGAAACTCCCATATAAGGTCAACAGTCTTCTTCAACATCTGGGCTGTGTTGGAAGAGCGGTCCTTGACATAGATCATGCCAGGGACGTTAAGCCTCACCAGCCAAATCGTGTTTCCGTGCCCTCCAGCTGCTAAAGCACTAAAGTTACTGCGAAAGAGTATTCTCACTACCTCGGATGGGATGGTCTGTCGTTCGACACTCATTGCTAACTGTGCCTCCGGCGAAGGTACCTTGTGCCAATGCCCCGTCACGCGGAGCGCACACAAATAAATGAGAAGAGGAGGGTCAGATATCGCTTGAAGGAAACTTTAAGAATTCGCCGAGAATATTGGTGTCGATAATCTTGGAAGCAGCTTGATGCGAAACGGAAGTTCTCGCGAAATGCGGCGGGACTGTCCCCACGGCAATGGACTGCCCGAGGCACATGCACGCCCGATCAACGACACCCCCACCCATTTGCAGAGCATTCCAGACAGCGCCTGCTGGAGGACCGGGGACATACGGTTGATGATATAAATCCTGCATTACCCATAATAAGGAATATACCATATAATTCCCATAGTTCAGGGTCCTTAAGGCGCGATGCAGGATTTGTATCATCAACCGTATTGTCACTGCCGCTGCTCTCTCCTCTGCAGCACATGACAGGCGCCCCTGTGGATCTCCACAGGGCTTACTCTCCAAGCAAGGCTCAGCGGAAAGTTCAAGCACTCGTGCAGTCGCCACAAAGAAAGCTTGCAAAACAGTTTCGCTGCAAACCTCACAGCACCACACGGATTTGCTGCCCAGCAGCTGGAGTTCGCAGGTCACGCCCCCCATCCGGATGCACAGCTGCAGGTCGCGGCAGCCGCCGGGCATGGGAAACAAGTATCTGGATGGGGCGGCGTCCGACGGCAGCCACTTCCGATGCACGACCAGATATTGGACCAAGCATGCTTCGACTATCTTCGACTGGACTGGACCGGAGGATGCGTCATGCAAAGGACCGGCGGCAACTCTACTCCCGAAATCCAACACGCTTGCTGAAAGTGTTGTTGTCCCACAGCCTGTCATTGAACTCCACGATGTCCAAGGTTCCCTCCTGCTGCGCAAGACCGGCTTCCAGGGTACAGCTGCCGAATTTGGGGATTAAATTAGTTGAAAATTTGTACCGAGGGGCTTGGGATGTCCCCAGGCTCGTCGTCGCTCTGAAAGCTTTCGAGAGCAAATGAATGCAAGGACCAATAACCGAAAGGCAGCATTACCAGAACTGGCATTCTTGTCATTAGTGTTATTGCGAGTATCAGTAGTACTCGTAATATCGATATAGTATTCAACATATTAGTAGTATTAGTCGCGTTTTTCGTGTGACTAGCGTTATATGCATTATGCATATCATTGGCCCTATCTATTCGCATTATTAGAACTATTGGCAGTATCATTAGTACTGTCATTGTAAATATACAAACCCAGAAGCACTCTCACGGAGTCTGGATCGGGGAAACATACCCGGCTACCGTCACGAGCCTCGCAAGCAGCGTCCATGAACTTCAGCCCCTCATACATGTCTTCCACGCTTTCGTAGATGATGGTGTCCCGGACAATGTCCGTCAAGCGGTACCTCAACATTGAGAGTAGTGAGTAGTGCCAAGGATCTTGGCTCGGAGTACAGCTATCATGAAATCTTCAATCGTTCATCGAAGATGCCAGGCGACTTCGCCACTTGCGTCACGATACTTCTCTTGCGCCTTTGCTTCGCACCTGCTCCTTGACTTCATAAGTGGCTCACAGTTCTTCCCCTTCGTCTGCTTAGCGATCTCACGCACCTGCGGTACATGGGAACATTGCCTTTGCATCTGTGGTCGCATTGGGTCTGGCAGCTGAGGCCACGGCTTTTTGGAAGAAGGCTTCCTTTTGCTCCTCGCAGCGTGCGAGCAACTCGTCCAGGTCGTTCACATACTTCTGGTAGTTCAGCTTCGTGCTGCGAGAGTGCCGGTTGGTAGGCAGCACTTCCGCCATCTCTCGAGAGACCCCGTATTTCTCCATCAAGGACGTACCTGCGGCGCTACTTGAGGTGCCTCTGTGATGTCCTGAAGCCTTAAGGCACATAATTGGACAAGGCGGCGCTTAACCTGGTGGAACCGCTCAGAACCGGATAGGTTCGGGAACAGGAAAATCTGTCGCGTTGCAGTTCTGTGCAGCGTCTCTTCGTGATGCCTAGTACGGTGCCGGCAAGTCAGGTCTGTTTTAAAAAAGAAGCTCCACCACCCCTCTTGGCCCTCCCTTGTGTTCCCCTTACTCTCCAAAACTCTACAATAGCTGGAGTCACCAAATCAGGGGCAAGTGGCCCAGCTCGCGATAATTTTCCAACTTCTTGATTCCGCCCACTTGTTCCAGGGCTTCACCATACGACCTGCCGTTCTCTACAGGGCCCCTGTGCAATTGCAGCAACCAGTCCTACTTGCACTATACTGCGCCGGGGCCAAAACAATCCCAGTCAGGCTCACGCCTACATAGTGAAATATACTCATGTACGCAAGCGCTCTATGAAAGCATGCATTTGTTCGTGTCTGTATGCATGCATGCATGCATGCATGCATGTATGTATGTTGCATAATCTATATATGTGTGTGTGTGTGTGTATGTGCATATACCCACATCACGCTCTGTTGCCGTCCCTGCTGCAGGCAGGGCTTAGGTTACAGAGGATCTTCTGATACACTCTGTCTTGTGCTAGACAGGGTTTTCTGTTGGACAAGGTCTTTTGTCACACAGAGTCTTCTGTCCAAGGAGTCCTTATTGTACAATGACTTGGCTTGGCTTGGCTTGGATATTCATGCTAAGGGAATTTATGGCATGTGTAAGGCGACGAGAACCTCAAAGTATTGAACGTCTAAGAGCATGTATAGCATATGGCTGCAAGTACACACACATATACATGTACATTGCATGCCATATAAAAATACAAACAGATATTTGCGTATGCACATACATGTACGTCTGCGTCTACATTGCATCGACATATACATACTTTCACATACTGCGTACGTCCCAGTGATGATGAGTGTTCATAGTCCGAGACTGGAGTGTCTAGTCGTCTGACGGCCGTAGCTGCATCATGGAAGGCACGGCAGCCCGTTAACACCGAATCCCGGCAACTTTTCTCAGGCTCGACCCTACCCGGAACCCTGAAGATGACAAACAATGCCAGATCCCAAACAGTGGGCCCAAGATTATGCTCATCAGCTCATTACTTGAGATAGGCGTTGCAAAATTTTGCTGGTCGGTCGTCGACAGGAATCCGCCAGCATGCACTACGAAAGCCAATGTCCAAGCCATGCAGAACAAACGGGATGGTCGGAACACCTTGCAAAGGAAGCCCTCAGCTAGGAAAACCCTCCGTACCAAATGGTGCCACCGGGGCTCTGTGGTTTTGCGCCCTGCAGCAGCTTTTCGTGCAGCGCAGTCTCCTCTACCTCCACCAGTCGCAGTTTACCCTCTCACAACTCGGACTTGCCTGGAGCCAAAGCACCAACCCTAAACTCTGAAACCAAGCTTGCACTGTGGAATCCTCAAGCGCGGTTGGTTGAAGGGGAGAGGGTACCAGAGGTTTAGGAAACTGGGGAACCGTAATGAGTACCACCAGGCTATATGCCCCCTTCAATCCCCTCCATGAAGGATTCGGTATATTTGCAATTCTTGGATCCCTAAAGCCTGGAAACCTAAGACCTTCAATCCCAGCGTAAGCGTAGGGCGCACCTTCTGCAGCAGCTCGTGGCCACTTGCTCCCTTCAAAGCATCCGCACCAGTCGCACAAAAACAGGTTCACAAGTACATTTTACTCAAAGCCGAGATAGCATGAAGGGTTTTTGCTGAAAGGAAAAGCAGCAAGGAAGCAGGATTGTCGTGGCTTGCCGGTCTCATCCCACATTTCAGGGCTCTGGTTTCATGGTTCGACGTCACCGTCACCGACAGGTCTTCTGAACACCACGGGCCTTGGGCACACGATGATGCCTGCAAGAGAGCCAGACAAAGCCGTGTCCTTCGCAGGTGCTGCCCTTGTCCGCGCTATGCCCACACGACGGCAGCCGAAGCACCTCTAATAGATAGCCTTGGGCTATATCCCCAAGCTTAAAGACCCCCCTCGAACTCCAAATCCTAAGCACCGGAATCTCAAGTCTGAAGACGCGGCTGGCCTCCGGCCCTCGTGCACTCTTGGGCGAATCCGGCAGCACCTAGCTACATCTTGCCCCGCCAGGAAGTTGGGTTTCACTCCCGACTCCAAGGTCTCATCAACAGCAAACCTGAGCTTCACTCAAATACGACGTGAAACCAAGACAGCTTCGCAGTACAAACAAGGTGTGCGGCTCTCTGCTCCCATCTGAATCAAAAACCAATAGGCCTAGGCCGGACGGTTTGCCGCAGTCGGCATCAAACCATGTTTGACACTGAGGCTCCGGCTTGGCCTTTTTGGTTTCGTACTTGCTCCAGCTCCTAGGAAGCAAGCGCTTCCGGGACTGAGGGCTTCTGGCTTTGAGCGCGCTATCAACCGTGCTTCTCGAGGCTTGCAGGTCATCCCATGCCCATGTCGGAACAAATTGCCCAACATGCCGAACCTCACGCATCTGCTGCTGGTTCAGCAGGAGCAACGACAGCATGCTGGAGACCTGAGGTTGAGAGTTTCGATAACGAGCCTTGTCATCCCTGCATCAAGAAGCAAGGATTCACAGAAAGGCGACATGCGGGAAAGGACCTTCAAGCCATGCAAAATCAGGCAGTCTCA
The DNA here is from genome assembly GCA_003297005.1 of Symbiodinium sp. clade A Y106. Classification (NCBI taxonomy): domain Eukaryota; class Dinophyceae; order Suessiales; family Symbiodiniaceae; genus Symbiodinium; species Symbiodinium sp. clade A. Next base: position 41,626 of record BGNK01001079.1, on the reverse strand, counting down.
AGAGACTACAAGAACACAGAAGCAGACTTCCGGGCTTGTGTAACCCATCCAGGACTATATTCAGCGAACATGACGAGACTCTGGAAATCCCAGACGACACTATGCAACGCCTCCGACTCGTCTGGCACCCAGAAACAATCGAATGCAGGCACCCACAACAAAACTTCTTACAAAACTGACTGCCTTGATCTGATCATCTGCCACCCATTTTCGAACGGCCTCCTTCGCACCGGGCTGCGGCTTGTTGGGCTGGGGCTTAATGTTGGAATCATATTTCTGAATAGGGTGGCAACTAAGACGTTCCGCAGGGCAGAAATCGCGGGCGCAAGGGGAGCTTGGATTACGCAGGAATTCCAGGCCAATCCAGGCTAAACAATGTCGGGCAACCCCCCCCCAAAAAAAAAAAAATAGGAAGGTACAATTGATTAGTACAAGCTCCACCTGAGAGGACCCTATTGCTAGAGGTTTACATTGTCAGCTCCAGTCCACGAACCTGACAGCAGAGCCCCGCTCGAAAAAAAACCTTCCCAGGGCGCGGGGCTTCTTGGTATGACCCCCACATTACATCTTCGCGTACATCTTAAGAGCACCGAACGTCCCATGCCGTGTGCATTGGTAGCGGGGCCTCAACATGTAGGCTGCATGTACGAAAAGTCATGCATGCCTGAGACAATCAGTTTCTACGAGACTACCAAGGATTGAAAGACACTTACGCGATCTTGGCTTCAACAGTCCCCTAGACTTGGAACATTCTCATCGTGGGAGCTTCATGTCTCCTGGACGATGCTCTGGTACAGACTCGCGTCGTAGTGCTGGGTCGGTGTACCATCGCCGGCTTGGTCCACTATCTTTGCCACCTGCAGATTCAGGCATTCAGCAGCACCTGTACGACTACTGCCCTTACGACGACCAACACAACTAGTCTTTTATCTTCCCAGCAACACTCAGCAAATCCGAAGCTTCGGAACCACCCAGAGCCATGTTGCCCGGCATGTCCATTGAAATGCTCCAACAGTGACCGACTCATTTCTAGCCGAACAGCGGCACACAGGAAAGTTGCGAGCTGAAGGACCCTCAGGTGGTTAACAACCATGTGTACATGTATGCTTTCTGTGTGTGTGACACGGCGAGAGTTCCAACCAGCCACCGCCGAGACCACTGAAGCCGCCGAATACCATTTGGGCACTTGGAGGTTTCTAACTGCCCAGCAGAAAGACCAGATGGTGACAGCAACAGGCAGCCTACATTCTGCCGTTTCCAGAATGCCTCCTCCTTCGCCAGACTGGCGTGAAGACCACTCATCGCAGATATCACTTTAGTGATGACTGCCTCGGCAAATCTGTGAGGACTTGACGCTGGAACAACATGCGCGCATGCTGTAAATCTTCGGGACACCTCGCAGGGTCCTAAGTGGTTCTAACCTGGCTTGCATACCTCACTTCTCTCCGTGCCTCGCGGGTGTAAGACCTGGCCAGATGACGCGTGGTGATGAGAACTCGAGCATGTGTTAGAATTCAAACACCGACATTATGCCGGCGCTGCTTTCACACGCCTTTTTTCTGGCTTAGGGGGCAACAGAAGCATGACAGTAGGAAAGAGAAAGACAAAGGGTCTAAGCTTCCGTCCACATACACATCAACCAAGTCAACCCCCTCTTTCTGCTTGACCCAGTCTTTCAAGTCTCTGAAAATCCAACATACCTAGCCTCGATAATCATTCCGCTAATGTGCCTAATCTTTCGATGCGAGAACTGGCAGGCTGATGGCACATCTGCCCGTGCCTCCAATAGTCTACGCACGTCAGATTTCAAAGGTATCCAATCCCGTTCACCTGATCTATGTCGCTCGTCCAGTCAACGAAGGAGACGAGGTTCATGCTGGTGGCCCTCTTATTTTAATTTCGAACAAGAAAAACAGATGCTGTTTACGCTGATGCTGACGCTGCTGCTATTGGTCATGCTTATGCTGGTGGGTGGGGGTTGATGGTATGTCGTCGAGACATGCGCCGCAGCGGCACCTGAGAGATGAACCGCTCGCGTCCATGGCGACAGGTCGGAGCCGCTTGCAGCAGATTGAACTGTGGCCTCGGCCTAAGCATACTTCTCCTTAGAGAATGCAGGACTCCCTATGTCCGAGCAAAGCCGCATCTTGGATCCGATACTATGACGGTATGCCCATGGGCCGCAAGCAAACAAATCTAGTGGCTCTATAGGAACAGAAGGTCAACACTCCAGGATTCGGCTAGCCGGCTACCGTAAGCCTTAGCCCTGAGCCTTGGGGTGAGAGATGAACCGCAAATGCACATGCTGCTCGTGGAATCTGGCTCGGGCGGACTTCGGGCCTATAAAAGCTTCGCAAGGTATGGCAGAATTTCTGAAATTTTGGCACCCACACTCGCAGAGTCCGAGGCAAAAGCTCAAGCTTGTGGAAGCAGTGCAGGGCTGACCGGCTTGATTGCCACTTAGCCTTGAGGCACTAATGTCTAAACATGCCACGACAGGAATGGCGCATGTATGTGCTTGTGTTAGATGCTCAGGGCCGATTAAAGGCTGACGATCGGAGGATCAAACAAGCAGATCAACCTGTTTCACCACACATGCTCGGGGCTGCAAGCTCTGAGCCTCCGGCTGTCCCATCTTTGGGGCACGAGTCGCTGTTCCGTCTTTGGGAGACGAGCTCAGTCTGCTACGTGAAGCCTAGGGTACCGGACCCCCTGCAATAACTCCCGAACCATACAGTTGCTGGCAGTGCGATGGGAAGTTTGCCTCGGAGTATATAACTTTGGGACATCCTAGGACTGGAAAATCTGCCATCTCACTTCGGAGAGTCGCCAGCTTCGGCGGTGTTCGACCTCAACTTGAGCTCAAGCGGACCGGGTCAGGTAGGTCCCCAAAAAAGCACATAAGCAAAAATAAGGATAGGGATCTCCCATATAAACCCCCTTACAATGAAGCCCAATAAGGTAGGGATATCTCTATAAAATGCTTATGCTTATGTGCTTTTTTGGGTCCCTAATCAGAAGCCTCTTGTGAGCAGAGCTTGGGCTCGGGCTCGGAGCGAGCACAGCTACATCTCCTCGTCACCTCGGCGCGACGAGCCGAGAAAACTCCTCTTTGGATACCGGGCCTTAGGGCAAGGATCTGAACTTCAGTCTGGCATTGTCTGAAATGAGGGCAGGTCGAAATAGACGCTAGACTTGTCCGAACCACATGCGCCGCACATCATCAAACCACACAAACAGGACTGTTTCCTGCCATTTCGGAGCTGCAAAATCTTTGCTGGAGAAGCGGCTGTCGTACAAAGAGATTCTCACGCTTGACACGAGGGAGCCGGAGTCGCTGGAAGCTCTTCTGGTCTGCCTGCTGATCTTGTGCGAGCTCCATTCTTCGTCCTGAATCACGAGGTGGGGGCATGTTTCAATTTTGCGTGTTGCTCCCTTGACGGATGACAAATGCTGTCGCCACCGTCTTCGGGAGTTCCTGAGGAAGGAAAAACTGCGATAGCGGATACTTCATCCGGTCTCCTGAAGCCCACCTGGGCGGTCGATAATTTGGCTTGCACACTCGAAACCAGCATGCCAAGGACGCCTTTCAGCAACCCCGAGAAGTCCTTGACATTCCACTCACCGACTCCGTCCGCCCAGGGCTTGTAGTCTTCGGAGGGAGGTTTGAAACTCCATTCCTGCCAGAGTAGAGAAAACTCTCCTGCTCAATAAACCACTGCTATTATGCAGACAAGGTGAATGTTTAAGCTAATGACTAAAAGTTCATCATCATATCCTAAGTCGGTAGTGACCATGCATCAAGTGAATAACTTAAAGGCTGAATGTACTTGAAATCAAAAGACCTCAAACGTTTCACCAATATTCATGACATAATCTATTGTACATGTGGTGAGTGCCATCACTATCATATTCCTTTCTAATCCCTCAGATAAACTCCATTTCCTATGTGTACTTGTTTCCCAAAGTGTAAACTGTCCTAGATTCCTTGGGCATACAAAGGATATCCCATATTCCCTACTCACCTGCAGGAATTCCACAAGACTTACATTAGTTCCCGCCAGAAAATCATACCTGAAATTTCCTCTATTCCCTAAATTCCCCGACATTCTCTAGTTTCATACCCAGCCGCAAGACTGCCTGAACTCCCTAGACTACGTGATTTCCCTGAGTAAATTGACCCAGAGGACGGACGGACCTAAGGGGAGGAATTAGTGGATTTACGGAATTATGGGAATGGTGGAATTTAGGGAATGTAGGGTGGCAAATACAGCATAAAGTATGACATGCGCATCTGCACATATGCACGTATGTCTGTCTCTATAACTGCCTGCCTGTCTCTCCCTGAGTACATCTAGCTACCATATTTGCTAACCACCCCCTCAAAGACCAACATCGCACATCTGATTCCCCACAGTACTCTCGAAAATCCCTGAGTCGGCAACCCCTAAACTTTGACTGGGTTCGCTGCATTCCTCGGTTTCCTTACTTTGGCATCCCCGCTCCATGCCCATACTCCACTGTCATCGCGCAAAGGATCCAACAGCGGAAACGTTGAGGAGGCTAGCCCAACTGCTGGAAATGGATCTTATGATAACATCCTGGTTTCCGTTCCGCAACAATGACACGCGAACCGAAGAGCAAAAAACTGAAAACCGCAAAGATAGAAAATCAGAAACCTGGGAAACGGGTGAAGATGCAACCAAACCCGCGACAGAAACAACAAAATACAAATACTTAAAAGAACGAGCACTACTTCGACGGATTTTGCCTGCCTTCGTCCCGAGCCGTAGACGGAACAAGCACGCTTTCGTGGTGATCGCGGGATACCTGACCGTGCTTCAAAAGACTCGGACACGCAAAGAAGGCCACTGTGAATCTTAGAATTCCCGACGCTGGATCCTACAAAGCATGAGGAGACAAGAATCGACAGATGCGAAGCTTGCGGATGATGGCCTATTTGCCATACGGGCTCAAGGCATGAGGTTTGGAGATCAGGTACCAGGGCTTTCTTGATGCAAGGCACAAGTCACGACCGTTCGGCTCGAATTCCATCATGTAATCAGCCTTAGAGAGTTGCGAAAGAGGGACACACATGCACCAGACTCCAGTCCGCAGCAGACTACAGCTTTGTGAGTTTCAGATGTTCAGAATAGTTCGGATGGCTGCGGGTCCAAGTCTACGCCTTGCACTGCTCTGCGCTGCTCATGCCTAGGGGCATTGCGACGTCTTGCCTGCCTGCCCTGCGCGACTTTTCAAAATTGAGTGCTTTCCCTGCTGCAGACACCAGCACCGGTCGTGCCCTTAACAGAATCGGCAAAGGGGTGGCAAAATCGCAGAGTTCGAATCTGCCAAACTTCCTCTTACAGCTCTCCTTCTCTCCATCCCTACACCCACACCTCAGACACCGTGAAATTTCATATCGTCTGCACTCGGTCCAGAAAGTTTTTACGGTTAGCAGAGAATGCTATCTCGATTGTGCCGCATACGGCTAACCACATCCAAAACTGCGGACTAAACTCAGACTCGTGCCACGGTGCTGCAGCTACGATGCTACAACTGATGTGTCGACTGACTTTATTCGCTGAAGCAGCGCCTGTGTCAGCCCAGGGACTTCTGTATACCAGTTGCCCTGGTGTGAAAGCTGCATTTTGCCCTCCGTGTAATCCAGTGCCAAGCCCAAGATATCGCCTGGTTCCCACGGTTGCGCTCGCACCTGCATGGTGTGGAGTTGCGGAAGCAACGATAAAGCAAGTTCGTTGCAAGCCATGCTTCCCAGTTTGACCGGGGCATGATGACAAGAAGCAGATTGTCAGGTCATAGAGTCGTAGACCCTCTGTGCGGAATATCCCGGTATCAACATTTTTGTGAGGTGCGCTGCTACTGCGATTGCGGCTCCGACTGCGACGACGCCTCCTCCGCTCCTTCTGCTGCTGCTACTACTACTACTACTACTCCCAGCAATCCTGGTCCCAGTATGATCCTCGCCACGAAATGGCCTGCTCTGCTTTTCCGGCCCGGATCTTCTCCATGAAGCCCCCGAGCATGCCTTCCCAACACCAAGCTTCTCGATGCTTGCCTGAGCTTAAGCTTACGGTTAAAGGGACTCGGCCGCCCGAATTACCACAAAACATCGCCAGGATTAAATTTTTGTCGCAGCTGCAGTGTTGAAAAGTACATTTTACATGGCCTGGCTGGCAAAGGAACCAATCCACAGGAATGGGTTTATGCTACGCTACTACAACGTTCCGGACTCAGGACTGGTTGGAGGAGCCTAAGAGTCTAAGGGGGGAGGGGTTTTGCAGCTTTGCTAGGCCTTCAAAACCAACATGCGAGAGTAGGACGAACTTTCGTCCTGACGCAGTAGGGATATCTTGGTTGTAGTCTTGGGGCCGTTAAAAGTACTACGGAGAGGCACGTCTCTGGGAACCATAAAGGAGATTGAAAAGATTCCCAAAGTGCCACCTAGATATACAGTAAGTCATATGTCATGCTTCTTATGGGCAGTTGAACTCAGAACTAAGCTTCTTAACAAGAACCCAGTTGCCCAAGTCCTTGTCTCCCTGAAAGGAGCCACTGGCCCAACCAGCCTGAATCCAGTCAAACGTGGTCAGCAGCTCCAGCTCATAGTACCGTCTCCCAATGCTTCGACCCTCCTTCTCTTTGAGCTTTGCTGTCAGTGGTCTCTGGAAGCCTATTTTTTCTGCGTCTTTCTCATCCCCCCCTCTGCCACCGAATTTGTCCAAATTGCTGCTAAGACTGGGCAGTTCTGTACGCGTCCACTTCTGCTCGAGCAGGCTTATCAACTCCTCGTGGTCCGGCTGAGCTCTGGCTGCATGCAATGCTCGCTGCGCATCCTTTAGGTTGACCCTGCATTGCTCCAGCAGCCATCTCACAGCTTCCGTCTGTCCGTCCCGAGCTGCGGCCGTGATGGCCAGGTCTCTGTTGGCATTGGGTCGGTCTGGGTCGCACTTGGCTTCCAGGAGCGCCTCCAATGCTGCAGTGTTGTTGCAGCGGGCAGCGAAGAAGGTGGGCAGCTCGTCTCTCGCGGTTGGTGTTGTGAAATCCTGTGCTGGCCCCAGAGGAGACTTCACTCATGGCGACAAAAACTGTAGGCTTAGGCTTCCAGCTCCTACTGCTGCCCTCGAAAGCATGTATTACGATGTCACAGAACTACTATGTTTAAAGTCTCTTCGATATCGGAGACGACTCCTGTCACATGTGTGCACGTTTGGCACACTGTCCTCGCTTGTTGAATTCATGACGTGACAGACAGGCCGACCGTAACAGGTGCGGAGCTAGTTGGTCAAATTAAGAAACCCTGGACCACAAGAAAAAGGCTTTGACATATCATTCCAGAATCGCAGCCGGCGGCATGCAGCTGCTTCAGCGCTGCAGCCTGCACCTGATCACAGCCCGTTTCGAAGGAATGACTTAAGAGTGATGACTATGAGAAGATTGTTCCGATGAGAAGCTCCAACTTACAGGCCCTGGAAACCTGGCGAGAAGTGAAGCCAGCTATTTCAGTTCATGCGCCGCCTCATGAACGGCATGTCCAAAGTGCAGCCAGGAATCAAAGCGAGGCTTTCTGATTCATGCCGGTCAATGCACATGTGCCGCACACGGGCAGTGGCTAGCATTACTGTCGGGCAGGCAGGAGTGGCGATCGCTGCAGGGACTGCCGCAATTAATGCTAACAATACTGAAAAACGATAACAAGGACCGAGCCAAATTTTTGCAGGGGTTCCACCAACAGCCAGACCAGAAAATGTTTTACAAGTCGCACTTGAGAAAGTCTTTTGGATGCATGTCACCTGTGCGACCTCGGGGTCCTCCGTGGGTCGCAGAAGGTATTGCACATCCTCGCGGCGAAGCACTAAGTTACCTACTCCTGCGGGAAGAATACACAAATCCCACAATCAAAGCGAACCATCGCGCGCAACAACCACTAATCCGAGAGTCCTAGGAGTCCTAGATCCCATGTTGCCAACTCTTCCGGTCCTCCACTTGCACGGTCTGTGCCGTGGCGTTCTGCTGCAGCAGGATTTGGACAGCTTCACAAGATCCAAGCCGCACAGCAAGCACCAGCGGTGTGCGTCCTTCTTCGTCGCGCGGATTGCAATCGGCATTGAATTGCACCAACAGTCGGCAAATCTGGAGATGCCTCTCTGTTAGATTCTGGTAGCCACCTATCGGTGACAGAGCCTTGTGGAGTGGGCGCTCCTTACACGGAAAGGTTCACAGACTTCACTCAAAACGTGACCGCAAGACAGGATCGAAGACAATGCATATAAGGACATGGCTTTCTTGTCGTTCGGCGAGTTGGCATCCGCGTAGTTCTTGAGCAACTCCAGCACTGAAACTTCATCACCATCTTGACAGAACCTGGGCGACCCCTGCACCCTTTGCTTCGATGTACACCGACCCTCTGTACAACATGCAGGACATCACAGGACTGCGTACGTAGATTAGACTTTGGAAGATGTCAAAAGAGCAGCGACCCCTTTCCTGCCATCCAAGCTCAGCAAAGTGTGGAACTCTGCCGCAAAATGGCTGCAACAATTGGCTGTTCTGCTTCAGCTTATCATGGACGACCTTCTTCAGGTTGTCTTGGGCCGCTTTCAAGCGCACCATTCCAGCGACCTGGCAGTTCATGCCTATCCGCCGTCCCAGGAGGAGCCCTTACAGTGCTACATGAGTGCTACATGCTTCGTCAGGCCAGGCCAGGGATGGCCGGGTGCCTGCGAGAGGATGCAGACCGTCCTGCCGATGAACTCGCTGTCTGGCTGGCTCCTCAACTGCAAGAAGCCTCCAGGGCAGCGTCGCAGCTCGGTCCGACTCCGAGGAATCGTGCAAGGGCTGCCGTCGAAGGGGCAAAAGCGACCCGACTCCAGAATCACGAGGCGGGGTTTCAGTGCAACAAGCAGAAGCGAAGATACAAGAAGCAGTTTTTGCAAGCGTCAATGCAGGCAAGGATCCTTGCATCAAGGGGACGATGCCATTCGCGTCGGCTGTGTCCACTTCGGCTCTGTGTTCGAGGAGCAGCCACATCGCACGCTCGTACCCGCCCTCCATCGCCTGCAACACCGTGCCCGTGCTGCCATCTGCTCTCTACGACAGCCCGACAGAAGCCCAAACTGTCTTGCTCGATTCTCCTGCCCCGTGTGGAGCAGAACAAAAGATTGGGGAGCCAAGGAAGAGGGCTCTTCACTATGCTAGCCGTCATGGTACGACGGGCACTGCGTCACAATGCGAGCCATCAAGACTGTCTCATAAGGCTCAGCCGGCGAGGAACACTCTGGGGGAGATTGTCGCTGCATTGCTCTCCAATAGATGTGGTTGCGCAGAACGACACTTGGCTGCAGTTTCCATCACTTTCCCAAGCAATGCACAAGTTGAAACGTGTCAAGATGCGTGGTCTCCACCGCGGCACCAACTTGCATAGCGACATAAATTACGTTTGGGCTGCGATGATAACAGTGATAACAGAAGGACTGTTTCTAAATATCCAGTATCTGACACTGACCCCCGCAGCTTCAGAGCCTTGTGCAAGGCGGTCTGGCCCGAGATCTTGTCTTGCACGTTGACATTCGCACGGTGCTCCAAAAAGATGCTCCTTTTCCGTGAAGGCCACGCACGCGGAGCAACTGGCGAACCCGAGATGCCAAAGTGCAAAATTGCCAGTGGTGCCAAGAGACATAAGCTGAGAATTGCCTGTTTGGGCTGCCTTGAGCAGCAAGGGCTTCTCGCTGCTGCTCAGGATATCCTCCGGAATGCAAGCTTCCTTCAGCTACGGACATCCGTGTTCCGGGGATCTGCACGTGCCCTGTCAAGGTCTGCATGATCAGGTACTCATCCCCCAGCCGGCGTGTAAGTTTTACACCGGCGCGTCCTCGCAACTCCCAGGCGCGAACTTCAAACAAAAAGGTCTGCACATTTTGAATTTTGAGCTTATGAACTCCACATCAGACTGCAGATGGGGAGAAACAGATCGGGAACCATCGTCTGTTGCAAAAAACTCTAGCATTTTGCCGAAAGCAAATGCACGGGGACATACTAAAGTCGGGAAGGTCGTCTGACAGGATGTTGCCTTTGACCCACAAACTGCCTGCAGCTGCTTTGTGGCATCCTTCCCCAAGTGGTCCTTGGGCAAACGGAAAGTGGTAATGAAACGAGGTTGTGTGATTAGAGTTAGAGGGCTGGAGGGGTGGCTTTCAGAGTTCAGGCCGCGGTGGGTCTGCAAGGTAGGGCTACGGGCATCAACTTCGGATTTTGGGGGGCCATAGTAGAAAACCATAATAACAAGTAACATGAAGAGGACCGCACTTTGCAGCATTCGGCATGCATCGCTCCGGAAGACTTCCAGCGGTCCTTGCCCCACTTCAGGATGTTCCCAGCTCTCTTCACAGCCTCCGCTCCAGTATCGGCCACAGCCGCCGCAAGCTCCCGGGCGACTTCCAAGGTGCGGTGCCCACTACCCTCCTGCTCTCCGTCAAAGTATTACACAATATGTCTATATATATATATATATATGATCCCGGTTCTCGGTTCGCCGACCCCC
>BGNK01001079.1:1857-30479 GCA_003297005.1 Symbiodinium sp. clade A Y106 | reverse complement strand
AGGGAGGGGGGAAGCAACCCACAACCACACCACACCACACCACAGGGGGGGGAGGGAAGCAACCCACAACCACACCACACCACAGGGGGGGCGGAACCATTCGGGGGGGGGGGGGGGGGGGGGGGGGACGACCGAACCGGGATCATATATGTGTGTGTGTGTGTGTGTATGTATCCACGTAGGTGTACATATGCACATAAATATATATGTATATATATATATATATGTACATATATACATCTATACACATATTATATACACCTTTACACATATATACATATGTACATATGTTACATATGTTACATATGTACATATCTACGTATAGATGGAGAGAGAGAGAGAGAGAGCGCGACGAGGGGGAATGAAGCCTGTTCTCTCCAAGGTTGAATGTTAGAATTGGCTTGAATCAAGCCCGGCTTGAAGGTCTGGAGGTAGTTTTTGCAATGATTCGGATGCCTGATCTGTGAACTGGAGGCCTCAAGCTACAAGAATTCCAGGCCCTGAGCGCGCAGACGTCTCCTTGATGTAGATCATGCCAGCGACATTAAGCCTGGAGGCTCAAAGATGCATGGATTGCATGGCATGGGGATAGATGGGTGTTCCTGCAGGAGGTTCACCACACTCTAGGCATGAAGGCTCTTGTTCCTCCATTTGCATGCAGGCTACCATCGCTTTGGCAGTTCTTGCCAGCCGGTTTAGGGCAGCCTGGCAACTGGAGCTCGCAGACAATGTCGCTGATCCGCACCGTCAGCTGCAGGTCGCGATAGCCACCATCTAGGGGATGGAAGTATCTCGGCCAGCCAAGCCCAAGAGACCGGAGTTCTAGACCAGAGGGGGTGCAGATGCGTTTGTCTTCGAAGTGCTAGCCCACCCCACGTGCGCAGAGGCTGTTGCAAACCCTCAACCCCGAAACTACTGCACCACCACTTTTGAAGACGACAGTGAGCACGGCCGGCAGAGCGTTCCAAATCATCAAACCCCTGCACGACACTACAATACCGAGGATAGGAATCTTCAGGGAACCGGGGTCATTTCCGGACGGCACGACTGTGCTTACGGCTGCTGGGCTTGAGAACAACGGCTCCATGAGAGCCCTTCATTCGTCCCGTGCGGAGCAAGTTTTTCGTAAGTTGATAAGCTTCTTGCGGCCACCTCTATGCACGCACATAACTACCGCGCAAGTCTCGTAGTCGCTGCTCGGATTTTGAAACAGCAGCACTCGATTACCGTGCCTGTCATTGAACTCCACAATCTCCAGGTCGCCGTCCTGCTCAGACTCAAACCGAAAATTACAGGAACAGTTGCGAATGAAGCTGATGGGCCCGAGAATGAGGTTTCGGACTTTCAATTTGGGCGGCAAGTCAACGGTTTGCATTGGGGGACCGGTCACAAGCGGACCAAGACGCGTCAGCAACGCCTCGTGCATGAGCTTCAGCCCTTCGTACATGTCGTCCAGGTTTCCGTACACCACTGTGTCCCGGACGATGTCTGTTAACCGGTGCCTCATCAACTTCTTATTTGACACCAAAAAGCCGACGGTGTGAAAGTCGTGTGTATATACATATATACAACCTCAACAGCCCAATCTCGTTGAGCCAAGCTGCCACGACACGTCGCCGCTTGCATCGCGATACTTGAACGTCGCTTTTGCTTCGCACCGCTCTTTGGACTTCAATGGCGGCTTGCAATTCTTTCCACCAGTCTTCGTCGCGATCTCCTTCACCTGTCAAACAAAGGTGCCGGTGCTGCCATGCAACTCCACAGGCAAATCCCACAGCTCAGTACGCTCTCAAGGCCGCACACTTGTAAGGCTGGGACTTTGTCGAAGAAGACTTTCTGGTGCTTCTTGCAGCGCTCGATCAGCTCTTCCAGGTTATTCACATACTTCTGGTAGTTGAGCTTCACGCTGTAAGCAAGTCGCGCCTTCGAATCTCCCGAAAGCACTTCCGCCATTTCAGGGGCCACCTTGTAGGATTCCATGAGGCGTGTGCCTGTAAGCATTTCTTTGATGCAATGCCGAGTGTCTGGGGCATAGGGTAAAAAGGGTAAAAGCACAAAGGCAACAATAAGCGCACAATCTGAATCAAAGCCGGCCACTCATTTCTCTAAACTCCTTCAACTTCTTCTCTCCTCCCACTTGCTCCAGGGCATCTTTGTAGCTCCTGGCCCACTTACAGACACGATGAAGGTTTTGCATAATCATGCAGTCTTACAGTTCTATATTTATATATTTATATACGTATGTGTATGTATATATGACCTGAACTCAAGGCCTCACCTGACCTGACTTCTGCAACAAAGCCAAGGCTCGGCTTTTCTTTGCCTTCCAGAAACTCTTTATGTGGCGGCGCCCTCTCTTCCTTTTCCTGCCACGACACTCGGCATTCATGTTTGGCCACAGAACCACCCAAACCGAAAGCTACAAAGAACGACGCGAGACTTCGGGGCAGTAGAGCACAAGCATACAGGAGCTCCATGCATCGTGGCTCTGCTTTAAACGAGATCCTATAAGGATCCAAGTTATTTAGGGTACTATATTAGGGTCCCCTATTTTCGGAAACCCTTCAAGGGTTCTTACTCACGGCCTCCGAGTCCGTGTCGCCCGACAGCTGACGGGAGATGCGCCTCTCGAGCTGGGTCACGAGCTGGGTCGCCTGCAGAACTCAGTATATGATGATAATATGGTATACTATAGTATGCTACAGTATATTATGGTATATTCTGGTATATTATGGTATAGTATATGGTATACTATGGTATATTATAGTATATTATGGCATATTATAATATCAGTGGAGCTGAAACTTGAGCAGCGGTTTCTTTGGCTCGGGCTTGCGGGTTCGGGATCCTTGGCGCATCCGGTCATTCACCTTTTCTTTTTAAGCATAGAGCCGCCGGAGCTCTTGACGTGCTGTAGTGTAGGGACCTGATGAAGAAACCTTGGGTCCTTATTAGGGTTCTTCATATGGATCCTAATATATTGGGGGTTATAGGCCACGGGTTTCTTAATCAGGTTTCTACATTACTACCTCGCAGAAGCCATTGCTTCTTGCAGGTCTTTTCGCGATACTTTTTGCCTGGAGTTGCAAACGAAAATCCAGAAGACCGAACCCCCAAGGCTTCAAACACGAAAGCGCGACCAGCAAAGCCGAAAACTGGCACCATGTCCCAAAGCTCCTCATTAAGAATGGCTTTCTTCAGCGGTCGCCTCCGCATCCCAGTCCTTCGCAAGCTGCGTCAGTTGCTGCTGCAAGTCCTTGATGTCGCGCGTGACCTTCGCAGCTTGATTGTCGGCCGCCCAAAAAACGTCTCTTCTTCCCTGTCCTTGTGGACTGCCGGCATGTGCATGCCCTTAGGGTCATGTGGGTCACACAAGGCTTTCGACATTTACAGCTCGGGCGTTCCCGGGGAAGCCTCGCAATTCCGTTTGAATGTGTCATCAAGCTCCAGAGACAGTTTGGTTTGTGTCGTGAGTTACATTCTGCGGGCCTTTGTGACCTTAAGAGAGATACGTGAAGGCGGTGCATACCGGAAGCTCGGCACATTTATCGCCTGGGGTCCAGAATTGAAGGACTTCGGATATGGACCCCACAGGTCTACCAACTGGAGCCAATAGCCGCCCCACAAACACAAGCATCTCAAGTGCAAGATTGGCCTTGCACCCCAAGCCCACTGTCGCGCCTTCTTCTCAAGCTCCTGAAGCTTGGCTGCCCCAGCTTCAGCCTGCTCCCCAGTCAGGGCAAAAGCATGTCTGTGGTTCTGATCTTCTCTCAAGGTCTCGGCTGCAAGCTTTGAGTTCTGCCCCGGAGTCAGCTTTCGCGGCTCTAGCCGCCTGCAGCTTGCGCACATCTTGCTCGAGTTTGGCGACGGTCTGCACCAACGCATCGGGAGCCTGCACTGCTTCGATCTGAAAACACGGAGGGAGGTAACAAACCTTCTGATGATGCTAAACTATCTAAACTACGGTAGTGGTATGGTGGTCGTACGGAATTTAAGTGTGGACTGACGGCAGGAACGCGTGCATCTCTCAATTGCACGATCCTACACGTCTCTGCACGGATGCGAGTACTACTACAGGCAGCACCCAGCCACAAACAGTGTAGGGCAGGGACTTGCTACCCGCAACCACGTCCAGGGACCGCCTCGAGTAGCTTCTGCGAAGCCGTGGCATCGCCAGGGCCAGGGCCAGGCTCCTGAAGGACTTAGTTGAGTAGGAGTTAATGTAGGAACCTGATTAAGAAATCTTGGGCCTATATTAGGGCTCCTTATATGAATCCTAGTATTTTTGGTGTTATAGGCCCAAGGTTTCTTAATCAGCTTCCTACATTAGGATTAGGAGACTCTTGGGGATTTGGACCCTCTCAACCAGGTCCCTTTTAAGAGAGCCAGAAGTAGGGTTAAGAAGGGTCCCCTTTAAGGTTAAGGGTCTCCCTAATGCTGCCTAGGATTGTAGCAGCGTCAGGCAGCGTGAGGCTCACAAGCGCGGCTGCATGTTCAACAAGCTGCTTGCTCCTGATGCCCATCACGGCTGAGAACTGCTTTGGAGACACCTCGCATGAGCCGGCTCTTCGCAAAGAAAGCATCAGAAAAGCTCAGAGGGCAGCCACAGTGTAAGGGCGGACAAAGCAGCAAAAGTCTTAGGTACCGCATGCCGATACTTTTGTAGAATATGCAGGTAAACGCGACCGCAAGCTACGTACATGCATGAAGCCACTCCGGGAGTCCAGATCCCACAGGCAAGACACCAAGCGACCTTCTCAGAAGCATGATGCTTGCAGCCCAGTGTCGGTCGGCTATGCTATCAATCCGGGCATTCAGCATCTCTGACCTGATCAGACCAAGCACGGAGGAAACAACCAATCTCTGGCTCCTTTCTTGCATGCAGGGCTTCGGCGCTCACCGTTACAGACACCGGGATCTAACGAAACATCCACCTTTCGCAGGATGGATGTCAAAAGCGACTCCTGACCCCTCTCTGTTTTTGTTCGTTTGGTTGATGACAGGTTGACGTTAGATGTTGCAAGGTGGTGGCACGTTGTGCCTGTAGCATGTTGTAGTCAAGTCTACACTTGACGTTGATTATGGCAGCCCTTCACTGCGTGCAGGCAAGACGGATCAGCGGCTGGGACCAGACGCTGGGAGCCAGGCACACGCACTTCCAAAGCAGCACCGAGACGGTCCACCTGGCTCTCGGAAGCTGTGTCTCTGGTGCGGGGACATCAAAACTTCCCGCACCACTTTCACACAAACTGTAGCTTGACTGTCAAACGGCAGTTTCAACCAGCACCCCACCATTGTTATGTGCCGCCTTCTCGGCGGAAGTCAGTTGCCTGTCTCTCCTCTTAGGTTCCGAAGGCAAAAGACCTTGAATAAGCAAGCAAACCCAGCCTTCTCTTGCGTGTGCTTGGTCACTTTCGCCTCCCAGGCTCCGGTATGGAAAACGGCGTTGGGGTGGGGGATCAGAGCTATCATGCCCTCTGAGGCCGTTGCGGAAGCGTGGCAGTTGAACGAAAAACAAGCAGTTCTCAAGTTTAGCACACAATGTCGCCAGATACTGACGCCAAAACACTGCTGGAACTACACATAGTTTCGGTGAGGGATTTCGAGGCTTGGCTTGGGCACCGTCAAGGGTGTAGGCCTCGATCTCCTCCAAGGCTCCGGACAGCCGAAGAGCCACATGGCCTGGTTTGGGCTTTGCACAGGCTTGGGTACTGCTTTAAGGCAGGTGAATGAAACTCAGGGGGCAAAGAGGAGTTTGGGGTCCAGTGTCGAGCCAACGATTTAGTGAAGCAAAGCATGTTCTGAGTCAGTTCAAGTTGAGATCCGCGGTGCTATTCGCGATGTAGGGCTTGGGTATGGATTGAGACTTGGACGTCTCCTTCGAGGACGTGCTAGAGGCAAGAAGCAAAAGAAGACGCTCAGTATTCCTGTGCCTCCATTCTTCTGCATCGTTGCAGAACTTGTCCGTTCAATCACACAGCATGGCTCCAGGACATGAGCAGTCTGCAGAAGTCTTTCTAGTCGACTCGACGATGTTCAGGCGTTGGCGGGCACTCTCCATCTCGGTCATAAAACTCATCTGTGCCTCGGCAGGTCCGGTATGAACACCGAGAACTGGTGCCTCATGTTGCTGCCTTTGCTCGCCATGGCAATTCGAAAACGGAGACATGGTGCCCCAAAACTTCCAAGACCAAAAAGCAGGTTCTACAATCTACAGTACCAATGAACCAGAAGAAAGCATAAACTCCGCCTCTGATCTCACTGTCCGGAAGGCGCACTCCAACTCCTGGGCCGCATTCCATGCATGGCAGCTTGCAGCCCGCATAGAGAATAACTTACGAAGCATGCAGCGGTCGGCGCTACAGGAAGATACAAGAAGCACACTGCACGCCTGACCCCAAAACGTCCTCGCAGCAGACAAGAACGATATCATACTAGCTTACATACGCGATGGGTCATATATTATAGCATACATTATGTAGTATATGCTATATTGCTATATTGCTATATTTTGTATTTTATATTATCGTGCTCTGCTATGTTATGGCATGGTATATAATGTCCTTTTCGTGTCAAAGTACGTCATAACATACAATGGCGTCTCATTCCATCTCATAGTAGTCCACATCCCATCTTATCACATCATACCACACTATATCGTATTATACCACGCTCTACTATTCTGTTATACAAGTTATACTGCTTTAAGTCCTGCTGTCTTGTACCATCGTACACCTTCTATACTATATGTTACGAGCGAGAGCGAGGGCGAGGGCGAGGGCGAGGGAGAGAGGGAGAGAGGGAGAGAGAGAATTACACATACTATGCCTTGGGGTTCCTTATTCTTGTATATATAGTATAACATTAAACATATTGGGGAGAAAAAAATTTCCCCCAATATGTTTAGTATAACATAACCAAAGCACAGAAGAGGGAGAGAGCGAGAGGCGGCTGTGCCTTGGGATCGACGCCGAGGCTCAGAGCTGGTCGGAACACCTGGGGCTTCGGGAGCCTGGGGTTTAGAGGGTCTAGAGGATTTAGAAGGTTTTTTTGACACTCACACTCGGACAAAGCCTGGCAAGGTCTGCAGCGATACTGGTCTCAGATACGTACTAACAGCTGCTACAGATCGGTGTCATCTGTGTGCAGTTAGGCTGTCAGATATGATGTCAACGTAAGCCACAGCCATTAGTGGTTTAGGGAAAAATGGTTTAGGGTTTAGGGTGTAGGGTTTGGGGTTTAGGGTTTGGGGTTTGGGGTGTAGGTCCCCTTCCGGGTCCTCACTACAAAGGACCAACTAGTACAAATTGGTTTAGAGCAAGCCACCTCTTCTTCTTGGGACCATTTCAGATTACAAGCTTCTGTCTCCTTCTTTTATTGTACTAGTACTGATTTCTACGATTACTCTGCTTTTGCTTCTGTTGCTGTTTCTTCTTCCTCTTACTTATTCTTCGTCTTCTTCCATCTCTGCCGTACTTGCTCTGGCATTGGCTTCGTCACAGTTCCTTTACTATTTCCTACAGGAAACGTACGAAGCAACGAGCGCATTCTGAGCCACAGGCTTCCAGGATCGTTGTGACATCACGCTCCTTTCGGCTCCGACGCCACAGACTGCATAGCCATCTTTGTCTAAGGTGCAAGGCTGCAGGAGACCCTGCGCCAAGAACCGGGGAACAATTCAACGAGAGAATTGAGCAGCATCCATGGCCCATGGGTCGACGTAAGGACAGTGCAAAAAGGCTCTATGGAAACGAAACAGCCCCAGGTTCCTTCTGCTTTGCTTTCCAGGCAAAATCCAAGGGTGGGGATCCTTTCCAGGAAAATGTGCCTTGCGGCCAGCAGGTCACAAAATGTTTGCTAGCCATTGGTTTCGTCTGGGGGTGAGAATGAATGACATGAGAGAGGCACACTCTCGTGGCACAAACTTTCCGCAATGCTGTTCTGCGGATGAACCAGAAGTCCACAAGCAACAGGCAGGAGGAACCGGTGACATCCTGCACCGCAAGCTCTGCTCTCTTTGCATTGCAGTATCCGCCCTGCTGGAAATTGGGGGAGAGAGAGTGCATTCCAGCACGCGCCTGTAGCATGCGCCACCCTTGTGAGGCGTAATGATGGACGGTCATGCAAGCTCCTCTTAGCCCGTCGGAGCTCAATCAATTTCAATTTGTCGTTGATGCGATGCATAGACAATGCACGCGCACGTATGCACATGCACAGTCATGCGCAAGCAGACATCACACATGCGGACTTACGTTTTGCTTCGGTAACAAGCTCCCCCACATCCCAGTGATTCTACGGCTGCCTCGGTGGCCTCAGCCAACTTCTTCCGAAGGGCAGCCTTCGGGTGCCATGGTTCGGGTTCGGCATTTGTTTGGCTGGATCCGCAAAGTCGGCTTAAGGGCTGACACTGCTCCGTGTGCGACCTCCAAACTGAAACACAAGCCGAGTTAGAATTACGGATTTCAGCGCAGTTGAAACCATCCACATTGAACCTCTCGTATTTGGTTTCTTCAGCTTTCAGCTGTCTGCGTCCCACTGCATTGTTAGGTCTCAGCGGATGCCAACACAAGTACGGCCGTTTCCAGAGTCTGGAACGACACGAGGTCACCGCCTGCTTCCTCTCGAAAGCTATCCCTTACCGGCGGCCTTCTCCTCTTCTTGAGCAGCCTTCGCAGGGTAGCGCCACGAAAGCGTCAAAACAGGGACCGTTTTTGAGTTCTCAAAAACCGCCTTTCTGAATGCTACATAGAGTTCCTGAGAGAGAGACCCTCGTTTTGATCAAAAGCAAAATCTCTATAGAGCGCCCGTAAGGCTCTAGGACTTTAGGATTTCTATAGAACCGAAGGTTTTCAGTGGCTCGTCAAGGGTTGATTGGAACCGTAAGGCGTAGGCAATGAATCTCAACAGGATTCGGAATCTTCCGCTGGGATCTCACACCTGGAAAGAAAACCTGAAACCCTACTTAGTCGAATCAATCACTGAACCCCAAGCCCCCGTTTCGAAAAAAAAGAAGGCCCACAGCCAAACCAAGAATTATGGACCCGAATTGAAGCAATTTAGACCAGCCCGATGCTTTGCAAGCCATTCTCAGGAAAGAGCCTCTGGAACCGGTGCTGCAGCACAAACAAGTAACCATAACGACAGTGAGACATGACAACGAGATGCCGTCCTTAGACTGAAGATCAACAGGCGCACTCGGAGTTGGGGTAGCATGTCGGGTTTAGAGTTCGGAGAAGTTTGCGGGCTAATTAATGCTTGGTGGAACTCAAGATTGCGAGCGAGAGCTCGAAGTCCAACACGCGAGAAACGCAGTTTCGCAGCGCAGACTTTCGGAGAAGCCACCTCCGCACCCGGTGCTTCGGAAGGCGCCGGGGAGACCTGGCAACGCAAGCAGCTCGCGGCTCAGAGGGGATACCAATAAGGCTCTGCAGGTCCCTGTGTTTACCTCTCTTGACGGCAAGCGTGGGTTGCAAGCTTGGGCTTTGGGGTCGAGCGTGTGTGCGGCTTGGCTGAGCGGCCCTAGCCCTGAGGAGCGCGCTGAAGTCACTGTCTGGTCTGGTCTGGTTTGGTACCGGCGTGTCTTGGATCGACGTAGGACGCTGAACACACGGGCTATTCAATGCTGGATTCCTACTCCAGGCGTCAGCGGAGCATAGACCATTCGGATCTTCGGAAAAGCCGGAGCCTCCACACTGCCAGGATCTTATTTCTGGCGGATGGGGGGATGCAAAGACCACAACATAGGCCACAAACCTGATGATAAAAGCTACAGCACTTACCGCACTACACTCTGCGAGTAGCAGAACCGTTTGGCCTTCTGCGCAGTATGCGGCTTTATGAAGATCCCATACCTGCCCGGAGCAATTTAACACGTGGGAGCCTACGGCAATAGCACAGCAAAAGACCGAAGGTGCATCGGCAGACAGCATGGAGGGTGGGCACCCGGGCTCACATTGGAAGTAAGACTTCCCTTTCACACTTCCGTCATTCTTGCCAACCTGCACAGGCAAAGCCACGCTTTGGAGTTGCTGCAGGTAGCACGGCAAGCCAGTCATCAAGATCAGCGGGACGAGACGACTCCTGGCCTTCTCTTCGAGCACCACACCAAGCCACTCCTGGCTGCGGCTGCCAAGCGTGCTGACACAAGCTCGGCGCATCGGCCTGTATTCCCTGAAAGTCCCCAAGAGCAAAAGCGCAGCTTTGGGTATCCAAGAGGCTTCTGGTGCAAACTCCGTCTTGCCCACGAAGCGGACAGTGCCGAAACAAGTCTCCTCTGCCAGCAGGCTCCGAAGCGGAAACAAAGAGAGAAGAAACAAATTAAAAGATCTGAAAATCCTTATCTCTACATTCGATCACCCAGAGACTCCAATATCCCTTACTTAAGGAATATACCTTAAATCATAGTAGGATCCCGAATATGATTTAAGGAATATTCATTAATTAAGGGGTATTGGAGCCTCTGGGCATACAGGTGCATCCCGTACAACTCTGAGGCATTCTGCGGCGGTCCTGCTTGGTTGGGCTGATCTGGTGCTTAAAGCCCACGCGATCGCCCACTGCAAACATGCTCCTGTTCAAACCCACACGTGGAAAGGTCGAGCATCCATGTATCTGACGGTATGATCTACTTACCATGCCTTGTGTCGATGACTGGGCACGGCAACTCAGGAAGCTGTTACAACAGGTAAAACACCAAGGTCAACACGACATAATTTGTACTTATCAGCACTAGTGGTACTGGACTTGTGCAGTGCGAGTAGATACACGTACAAATACCAGCACGACAAAGGTGGGAGTACATTTTGATCCGCCCATCTGTTGTGGCCCAGGCGCTTGGGCAAAAATGGCGGATCTGCAGGAAGCACGTGAACACGGCGGCAGCATGTTGTCCAAGGATGTGCGAATCTGCAGCTGCTAGCGGAGCGACCAAAGCTAAAAAACAAATAAAGATCAGCCTCAACGCACCGCCAAGCAAGCAAGAGAGAGAGAGAGAGAGAGGAAGTGAAGCGGCCCAGGAGCAAGCAGGGGCAGGAGCCAAACAAAACACACTGGCAGATGCGATGCATGATGAGGCTAGGGGATTCTGTAAGCACAAAGACAAATATATCATAATATATCTGTATACACACCCACGTATGTGTACGTGTATATATATATATACACATGTAACAGAAAATCTGTGTGCATATCTACATATAGAGACATGTATGTGTAGATAGATATGTACTTATATATACATACATATATAGAGTTGTTTCTTTATTTGGAGAGCGGTCTGCCAAAGGGGTTGGGTTTTTGCAATCCCACTGTTTTGGCAGAGCTGGCTCAACAACTACCGCAAACATGGGTTCGTAGCACTGTACGCATATATAAACACGCATGCATATCAAGTAGTCTGCGACGATGGATGACATACTCCTCGTTGAAATCCCATAAAGGCATCGAGTCCGCAAGCGAAGCATGCAAAGCGTGCAGACAGTGCATCAGCGTTTTGGCACGTCTCCTCTCGACGATGCAACTTCTCAGACGTTACTTGCTGGACGCTTCATGGCTCTCAGCCTCAGTCCACTCGGTCTGCCGACTGTGCATGTTTGACCGACGTCCGTGGGAATGGGTGAAACCGAAGCCAACCTTCTACTCGACATGACGGACGCTTCTTCGAACGGTCTTCTGGCATTTCAGCTACAGCTGCATGCCTTTGATACTTTCTTACGTTTGCAGGGAAACTGGATGAGGTAGCCAGGCCGCCTCGGCACACATCATTATGCAGCTGACAGAACACCAAGACTTTCAGATGATGTTGGTGCGGGGAGAGCTCATTGAGAACTCTGGCATACTGGCGGAACCAGGAAAAGACCTGTTCCGCTGCCGAAGTGTCTACATTTGCGGCAAGGCGACGGACATGATGGGGATTGCAAGGGCATTGGTCACTGTGTTTGGCACCGTGGCAATAGTCGACACACCAATAGCCCACCTACGCAAACTTCCTGGTGCGCTTTGCATGAGGAAGGAAGGCACAAGCCCTGTCCATGACGGCGTCGAGCAGCGGGTACTTGGGGAGGAGCCGCTTGAGGATGCCGTCCATCACTTCATTGCCCTCCGGCTGGTGAAGGCAGGAAACCCCGAGGACTCGCAAGGTGCGAGGATCAACGGCCATGAACCAGCCATAGGGCTTCTGTTTCCCGTTCGCCCGAGACTTTCCGGGGTGTTTCTTGTCCAAGGAGTCGCATTTCACATGCACCTTAGCATGGCCGTCGCGCACAATCTCCGAGATCTACTCACTTAGAGCGATGAAGTACATTATCGCGGATGCATGGACATCTCTGAAGTGACCCCCTCCAATGCAGTGCTCGAAGTCGTATACCCTTCCATACACATCGAGCGCTGCTCCAGCTGAAGCGAAAGCCCGGAACTCCAACGGCACGTGTTAGCGAAGGTAGTTCACCGCGAAGCCAATCTTGGTACTGAGAAATATAGCCTCCCCATTTACATCTGGTAGGGTGTTGATCTTCGCACTTTGACCCATGTAGAAACTGGGACCATACGTTCTTCTGCAGCAGTACGAGGTACAGCGGATGGTAAAAACCGAGACCTTCTCAGCATCGGACATCCTGTAGAGGGCGGCGTCGACTTCGTGAGCTTCAGCAAGGTTTCCTTTGCACAAACACCTGAAGAGATGGGAGCGCAAGGATCTGGGCGGCAGGACGCTTCACGCTGACTACCGACTACCGACTACTGCAGCGATGGCGATCTACTTGGAGGCGTGGCTGAGGAGAAGAAGAAGCAACAGTACATGCGAGGCATTAGAGCACAATGGCTCAGAACAATCAAAGGAGTGGCGACTGATGCATGGTTCGACGGGCGATGTTCTCGTACTGGCGTCACTGACCTACAGTTCTGCAGGGATCATCTCAGAGACAAGCTCTGTGTTCAGCCTCACTCAGAATCTGAAGTGCTTAGGTTCACTCATCCTCACCGTGGTCAAACATCCATGGGCATGGAAGTCTTGGTGGTCACTCGCCTTTTACTGCCAGGGATGTTGAAGGTTCCGAGTCTGCGGGGCGGATTGGTGCAAAAGACGGGTAAGGCTTCTGGATGTGGCGCTGGTACCCGATTCTCTTCATCGGCCGATGGTGCAGATGGCATAATAATCCTCATCGTAGATCTCAAAGTGAATTGCTGCACCCGCTGAGAAATTGTGGTATTGATGTCACGGAGGTACGTTTCGGGGCGGCCGGCGAGTTGCATCTGCTGCATTCCCTCTTCAAGGCCTTGTTCCCATTCGACATCCTCTTCAAAGGTGGGAGGTCGTTCGTGGATACCTACCTTGTACTTGGCATATTAGGCCTTGTCACGATCAGTGAACACGTCCAAGTGCAAGTTATCCTCCAGTATAAAGAGAACCATGGACGATTCTTCCGGACTCGGCAGCCGCAACTAGAAACCCCGCCTGCCAAAGATGAGGACCACACAACGCTTCAAGATGGCGAGCACATCGGCCCGCTTGTATGAACTGAAGAACTTCCGCGTGATCTTGAAAAACTCGTCAGCCGTGATACTGGTTCGGCGACTCGTCGTCCTCAGCGATCTCACTGGTGGCCACCGAATGCATACCGTTGCGGACCAATTTGACATCAGTGTATCTGCTGCTACGATTTTGGTCCTCCTCGCCGTCAACCACGACTTCAGATCGGCTGCGTCGATCCTATCCATGGACGGATCGTCCAAAATGAGGCCTTCTTTGTTTTGGTCTGTCTTGTGACTAAAGTTGTCGATTCCTTTGGGTCGCCGCCATGCCGGCTGGATTGCCTCCAGTTCCAGCCGACGGAAAGGATAACAACCCATGGCTAGACAGAGCACAATCAGCAAGGGTGTCTTGCCCACCTCTGGCCATCAGAGTGTTAGTACACCATAGGACCCATAGGAAGTCAGCAAAGGAGCGATCAAAGGCACCAAGAACTCATTCCCTGCCACAATGGACTGGATAAGATCGCGGCCAAGGGTACTTTGCGGCAGCAGCTTCCGAACGCTCCGAAGACAACAACACCCGCTGACCATCCAAGATGGCTTTGCCCGAGACATTAAAGGGTTACATGCTAGCTACCCGTGATACTTGGAGACAAATGATTGTAGCTATAGCATGAGCCGAAATCTGAAATATTGCCGACTGCTGCTCGCGAACGACAGTTCCAAGGTTGGGTCTAGTGGTTATAGGGGTCAACTGAAAACCCTCCAAGTTGCCGCGACGTGCAGCCGAGCCACCGCACTGATTTCTAGGCTTGGGACGGCTACAGTCTACTGGATTGTTAATAATATTTCCCAGGCCCTGACAATATTGAAGTTAAATATTTAATATTGAAGTTCAATATGACGCGGGCCGGGAACCGAGAACCAAGATTGCCCAGAAAAGTTATTTAATATTGAAGTTCAATATGAAATATTGAACTTCAGCATTTCTATCTTTGGTTATGGGCGATGCCGTGAAAACCGGTAGGCCGATAGCTTCTGGTTATGGAGGGACGCCGTGGAAAACTTTAAACCTTTGCTTATGGGGTACGCCATGGAAACCTGTAAATCGATAGGTCCTGGTTACGGGCATGGGAACCTTAAACAATGGGTGTGCAAAATCCCAGGCCCCATGACAGTCCCTTCTGTATGCTTATATAGATATATATATATATATATATGTAGATATATATATATAGAGATATATATATATATAGATATATACATATATGTGTGTGTATGTATGCATGCATGCATGTATGTGAGTATGTATGTAAAGGTATGTATGTATATATAAGAATGTGTGTATATATCTATATATACGTATGTACATACATACATACATGCATACATACGTATGCACATACATTATGACATTATGTATACATGCAAGCATTCATATGATTCATGTGTGTTACATATATGTATTTACATACACGCTCAATGCATAGATGCATACATACATATATACAAATAAAGATATCGACATAGACACAGCTATAAATCTTAGAGATAGAGATAGAAATAGTGACGGAGATAGAGACAGGAAAAGATACAAACGTAGATATAGATACAGAGATAGAGTTAGAAAATAGATGTAGATAAAGCAACAGATACGGATATAGATGTAGACATAGATATAGATGTAGATAAAGAGATATAGATTTAGACATAAAGGTATAGACATATGATACAGATACAGATACAGACATGGATCTAGATATAGGTTCAGATATATATAGATGTAGAGTTGCATGCATTTCAACAAACTATACAACTACCGGCACATTCATTCACCGAAACACACACGGAGGGAGCGACACACATAACATTTCATTTCATTTCAGTGCATTACATTACATTACATCAACAGCTGCATTCACAATTACATTTGCGCGACTTACATATGACAGCCATGCATGCATCCGCACATACATGCATACATGCAGACACACATAAATACATGCATGGATGCATACATACATACTTACTTACATACAGAACACACAGACAGCCAGCCAGCCAGACAGACAGACAGACAGGCTGGCAGTGAGTAAGCCAGCAGGCCGACAGGCATGCTGGCTTGGATGGATGGATCGATGGACAGATGGATGGGTGCATGACCTTGATGGGCGATCGGGGATTGCATGTGTAGAGAGAGACCAAAAGCCAAAGAGAGAGAATCGCGTTAGGACTTAGTATCTCCCGGCTAAAGGCTCCTGCCCTTCTTTTCGCCCAGCGGCACGTCGGACACCGAAATCTTTGTGTGCCGAACACATGCAGTCGAGGCTCAAAAGCTGCAAAGTCTACCCAATACATGTGAATGCTTGGCTTCGAACTTTGCTTCTAGGGCTTGCGGTTGTGCTCCCGTCGGGTGCAGCGGCATTGGAATCAACTTTCGGCTGCTTTCAAGCTCTGGCCCATTGCCCGATGCATCTTCCTAGGCAGCAGGACAGATCCTACTTCGGCCGCACGCCCCGCTGTGTAGCACACAAGTTGCGCCAAGTACCCGAGCCTTGGAACCCAGAACTAGGATATGCTAGGATTCGGATAGTGGTATGAGCTGCATCCGTCATGCTAGCAAATGTGAATACAATGATAGGAGCAAGCAGAATAGGGAGCTACCTGTTGCTCTACGAACAAGACTTAGGAGAGCAATATGGAACTGGGGCTAGCACCACCAGTGCCAGGTCCCGGTAGAAATGGCAGTGGCAGCAGAATTCGTCGTCTTCGTGGTAGCCACCAGCACCCCGTAGGACTAGTACTAGTCCTAGCGTAGCACCGGCAGTAGTAGCAGCAGCAGTAGCAGTAGCAGTAGCAGTAGCAGTAGCAGTGGCAGTGGCAGTAGCAGTAGCAGTAGCAGTACCAGTAGCAGTAGCAGCAGTAGTAGTAGTAGTAGCAGCAGCAGCAGTAAGAGTAGCAGCAGTAGTAGCAGCAGTAGAGTAGCCGCAGTAGTAGCAGTTGTAACAGTATTACAATAATATCCGTAGTAGCACTAGTAGCAGTCATAACAATAGTAGCAGTAGTAGCAGCAGCAGGCAGTAGCAGCAGCAGCAGGAGCCGCAGCCTTAGTAGCAGTAGCAGCAGTAGCAGCAGCAGGATCAGTAGCAGAAGACGTAGCAGTAGCAGCGGGAGTAGTGGTAGTAGTGGTAGTAGTGGTAGTAGTGGTAGTACTGGTAGTACTGGTAGCAGTAGCAGTGGCAGTGGCAGTGGGTAGCAGTGGCAGGGGCAGTAGCAGTAGCAGTAGCAGCAGCAGTAGTAGTAGTAATACTGATAGTATGTAGAAGTTGGTCGTAGCCGGTATGCAGATAGTAGGTAGTACGTAGGAGGTGATATTAGCAGGCATGTAGGTGGTAGGTAGTATGTAGTAGGTAGCAGCGGTAGCTAGTTGGCCTGTAGGCAGCAGACAGGGCAGTAAGTCGACCGTGGGGGAGGAAGGTAGTCAGGTAGATGGGCAAGTAGATCAGTAGGTAGGTAGGTAGGTAGGTAGGGTAGTAGGCTGCTGCTGCTAGGTAGGTAGCTAGTTAGGTAAGTAGGTACGAGTAGGTAGCAGCAGAGAGCAGTCAACAGTTGCCGGTAGGCAGGCAGTGCCTTCTGAATGTGCGCTCGGCATCTAGGGTTTGAGGATCCGCAAGTGGTGCTACTTGATCGAACCAGTTGTTTCTGGATCGGAGCTTGCATTCTTCCTGCCAAGGCCAGCAGACCAGAAGTCCTACGCTGGTCAGGTTTTGACACAAGCCGCGTAGCATGCGCATGAAGACAGGTGGGCGAGCCTGAGCATATGTCGGGAGTTTGATCATTCGCAGTGGCTTGAACGGGGCGAAAGCCTCTGATGCAAAACTTTCCGTTCTCCAGTTCCGAGGGAAACTGTAAGAAGAAACTGTAAGAAGCAGTCCCTTTAAAGTCTATGAGCTTGAAGGCCCTGAACCACAAGTTCTAGCAGATCAAGGATCCTCGAGGTGTCGACCGGAAAGCTTCTAAGCCTTTGACACTCTGTACACGACACAGGGAGTAGACGGTTCACACGACAGGTGTTGGCCTCTGACGAGAACCCAGAAGGGATCTATGTTTGGCATGTTACTGTTGCTCAAAACCCAAATCCGAAACCCCGACCTGGATGAATCGTGGAAGTCCAAAACCATCAAGCCCGAAGTTGTGCCCTACTGAGCATACCTAGCAACCTAGTACACCACTCCGACTTCGCCAGGAGCACACAGCCGAAAGCCCACAGGGCTTTCAGCAGACTGCCGCTGCTTTCCAGACAGTATGCAGAATTCGAGCGACTCGGGTCTTCGGCGATCGCTGGCTGGTTTCTACTACAACGCGTCCTTGTTTGCTCGGTTGGGTTCGGGGCCCTGTCTGCCAAGCGGAAGAATTAGCTCAGGTCGGCCTTAGGGGTGAGCCGAAGACGCAGCAACCCTAGAGTTATCATCAGATTATGCAAGTGCCTTTGGTCTAAGATGAGCGGGACAGGCGCTAAGAATGAATACAAAACAGCAAAAATCTGCTTGGCTTTCAGTACCGTATCAAATATGGAAGGAAAATCGGGTAGGTAGATAACTGCCTGCAGCTTGGCAGATTTTGTGACTGCAATGCCTGGAGAGCTGCAGCTAAACTGCGAAATTCAACGGACAGTGGGAAGCTGCGGAAAGAATGCAATCAACACCACACCCAAACCTGAACCCTGCCCCAGGCTGTCATGCAAAACCGCCGATACCGTCCCTTACAAGCCGAAGTGCCCCAAGCAACGCTCTGAAACCTGAAATTGGAGAAACCCCAGCACTAGCTGTTTCCTTACATGCCTGTAAACTAGACATCCATATTTCATGAACGAGCCATCCACAAGCGAAAGGAGAGCTGCCTCGCCTCGGAGCACTGAAAAAAAAACCAAGGCCCAAGCCCAGAAGACTCCTTCCCCACTCGCAAGGTCCAGAGAACCGGGAGCCCCCGAGGCGTGAAAGATTAACATGACGTTTGCCTAGAATGAAAACTGCAGACTAACTAGTCAGGGCTTTCGTCTACTTTTTCGTAGGGCTCCACAGATGCAGAGATCGACATGTGCTGGCTTCTCTCTGTCCGAGGACCGTGCTGAAGCACCCCAGCTTCGAGGTTCGAGGCGCGAGCGCTCCGACACATCAAGTCTCACACCCCGAGATGCAAGTAGGACTTTTGATTCGTTTTGTGAGGCATGCCGGACCCCTTTGAAGTGATGAGCTTTCATGTTTAGAGTTAGAGTCGTTAGAGAGCTTCGAGATATCTTTGGTTGGCACATTTATGGTCCAAAAATCCTACTCCAAACCCATGGCCGCGGACACTCGCGGCTCAGGGATCGCCTTCGCTGCCCCCCGGAGTGACGGTGGACACCTGTCCACTCGATTCGGCTTGAAGCTTTGACTTAGCTCCTTTTTGAAGCATCAGATGGCACCAGGTTTGCAAGGTTGCAAACCCGCGTAGACGACCCTCAACTCCCAAGCTCTATACCATTATTACCAGCAAGGCGAAAACCTGCCACAGACGAAGTTCGTCCCGCGAATTCCAAGTTTCCACGGTTGGTGCCTGGGGCCTACTGCATGCTTCAACCCTTGGTGTGTCCCCTGTGGCCTGGGTTTTTTGAGTCTCCCATGGGAAGTTCTGCACTTTTTACTAAACGGCAAAACATTGCACTACTACATCGGACTGGTCAGGGAAAACACTGCAACCGAAACCTTCCGAAAGCCTTCTAAATCTCTACAAACATGATCCGTGAAACCAGGTGCGCCTTCGGACGTCTGCACTGCACGAAGCCCAAAGTCTCGCACATCCACGACCCAAACCCAGTCAGCCCGCCCGCACCTCGCGGAAAGCGGTGTCCTGGCAGGGCATTTTGGGGCTTCGTTTAGACGTCCTGCAGGTCATGACGATGTAAACGGTGAGGACGACGAGATGACAAGGATCGCGAGCCGATGGCCCATGGTATTTGTGATGGCGGTGAAAACCTGGAGATGGTCCAACCCGATGGTATATACATACTTTCTTCTTCCTCCGCCGCGAAAGGGTTCGCGTTGCGTCATGGCGGGATCGATGGATGCATGCTGGTTGTTCAAGCATCCTCTCTGCTCCTAATTTGGCTCCCGCATGCTGGCAGAAATTGCTCAATGCACGAGTATCACGCCGCCGCTAACATACATACATACATACCTACATGCATACATACATACATATGCACATATATATATATATACATATGTACATATATATATATATGTATGTTTGTTTGTATGTATGTCTTGGTACGAGGCTACGAGGCTCTGCTACGTGCATCGGCCGACCTCCGAGGAGTCACTGGATGGGAGCCGCGGCTGCAGCCTCGAATCCACAGGTTGAACAGTGATGCTTGGATTTTCACGGATGGCCATGGAAGGCGAGAGAGAGAGAGAGACAGAGATAGATATATATATATATAGACATGCATATATGTAAATACACATGTATATGTACTAGCATTTAAATATGCACGTGTGTGCTCCGCAACTATACATGTCTACAACCACAATTGGCTATGTTTTCACTTCATACAGGTATCCCTATGTCCCTGTGGTTTCGCGACGGGTAGCTGCATATTGTAGATCCACGCAAAACTATGAACAACTACAACTTCGTCTTACATGGATGTGACGCTATCCTCTCTTCGATTCTGTTGTTCAGGGATTGGGAAGGAAAAGACGACGCCTATGGCGAAATCAAAACCTGCAATGCGAGGGATCGCTCTCTGGTTCCCTGCTTTGCTCTGCCCAGGTTGTGCTGGGGTGGAGTGTGGGGTTGCAGCTCTCACTCACGGACCTGCAAAAAAGGTGCTCGGATGTTGCCGACAATTTGTGCTTTGGATCTGCACCTTCTTCGCAGCTTGACACGAGAATCCCAAAAATCCTCACAAGCTTATCGAAGCCTCGGCCTGCACGCCACTTGCACGAAACTGGTACGGATTGCACATCGGCCAGGAATGCTTCGGGAAGAAGCTCCTGGTTCTGACTTCGCACAACACCCTCAAAAAAAAATCGAAACTGCCGAAGCGCGACGAAGCCAGCAAGCACTTACGCTACAGACAGCAAATGGAACTCTTGCGGCAGTTCTCAACCACAGAGCCCGAACCCGTGAGACGAGCTTTGCATGTAAATTTGCAACCAAAGACATGCCACGCATCGTAGCCCTTAGCCGCTAAGCCCCGAAAGTCTCGACCCATGGAACCTGAAGACTTCCTGTGTTTCTGAAGTCACTTCCCTCCCTTCTAACAGCGCAGGAACGGTCCAGGCGGTTCCAAGTCCTTGGTAAGGGCTCTTTCGTTCATTTCTTTCTCGCAGATGCTACAGTAGTTTACAGGATTCTGCATTGCTCCGGATTCGGGCCTCTCGTGTTAAGGGCTAATTACGACGGAGTTGGACTCTAACAACTCGGGCATGGAGAGGCGACATCCGCTCCAATCAGTCAGAAAACGAAGATGCTACCTGACCTGGCCAATGTCACAGCTCTCTTGCCAAACACGTTTCCAGATATGAACCAGCCCGCCGCCGGCTTTGTAACTTTGTAACATCTTCTTTCATGATCTGAAAGCCAAGCTTGGCCCATGGGCTCTCATATCTTCAACACCACGACCACGGCATGCAGTCGCATCCAACTGAGGCATGGGCCCAGTTGCCCGTGAGCTTGAAAGGACTTCTTCTCGTCTCCTCACGGGCCTGACAACGCCATCTCTTGTTGGAGATATACTGTGTCGTTCCGGGCTTTTAAGGATGATCTCTGCATTCTGAGGGCTTCGCATTGCGCAGTGGAGCTAAAATTTCGTGACTTGGGTCGCTGGGGATCTCATCGATGTGCAGATAGTTTTGGAATGGTTTGGAGTTTTGGATCTTTGATCGCGGCTTTGATACTCGCACAAGATCTTTCCTGGCCGTCAGCTCAGAACGACGCATCGACTTCACAAGGCTTAGAGCAGCGCGTTCGCGAAGATGGGAACGTGGAATCTTCGAGATTTGTTCTGGAATCCGGGTGGCCGCCCTCGGTATAGCTCCAGAAGGCACACAGCATCCCTTTTCTCAGACCACCCCTGCCCCTACCTGTGGCGAGCCCAATGGAGATGGAGAGCGCTGGTTGACCTTCGCTGCCTGGGACTAAGAACTCTGCTTTAACGCAAGCTTCGCCCAGGGTACCAGGCCTTCGGAAATCTTCGAAGTTCCTTGCTCCAGCTAATACAAGTAAACTCCCCTGGAATTCTGGTACGACGATCCGCAACGTGTGGACTGCGGACCAGCCCCAGCAATGTGTAACTAGCTACAAACGACAATGACAAAAGCAACTCTCTCCTTCTCGCTTCTGTTGCTGCTTCAGCTGGTTTGTTGTGCCATACGTGAAGGGCGCTTTACCTTGGCACGCATAGTTGGCCCTGCCGGAGAATCGCGACGTCCAGCGCAGCAGACGAGTTCCCGGAGGAAGACTCAGTAAATCCCGTGCCACACCAGCGAGTGACCCACTGATGGCATATTTCTGCAGGCATTGCGGGCGCACAAAGTTGACCATGGGACAGACCGCATGCCCCGAACGCTAGGCTGCCTTAGCGATTCCAGCGGAGACTCAGGAGGTTGAAGAAAACATCGACGTGGCAATCCAAACGCAGTGGATAGTTTCGGTCATTTACCGTCGTTTCCTCCTTCTTTCGTCCCTCATATTGCCTTAACTGTCGTGCTCGGCCTGATTTCTGGCACGAGCTCGAAGTGACCTCAGCCTGGTCTTGCAAATCAGCTGGATCCCACCCAGGGCCCTCCCCGCCCCCCCCCNTTCCTCCTTTTCCCCCTTCTTCCCCCCCCCATTTTCCCTAACCTGGTGTGCCCGGCCTGATTTCGGGCCCGGGTCCGAAGTGCCCCCACCCTGGTTTTCCAAACCAGCTGGACCCCCCCCGGGGCCCCCCCCCCCCCCCCCCCCCCCCGTGCCGCGGCTGATGATGCGAGGCTCCTATCATAACCTGCTTCCCCGTCTGTTTGAAGGAGGGACAAGTTGATGGGTTTACGTGCTGTGCCTCATGTACGGATAATATAACTCCATCTCGTTGGTGATTCATGTTCTGCGAGCTACGCT
The DNA here is from genome assembly GCA_003297005.1 of Symbiodinium sp. clade A Y106. Classification (NCBI taxonomy): domain Eukaryota; class Dinophyceae; order Suessiales; family Symbiodiniaceae; genus Symbiodinium; species Symbiodinium sp. clade A. The sequence goes on along the minus strand of BGNK01001079.1, from coordinate 7,868 downwards.
TCTGGAAAGAAATCGTGTCGGACCAGCTAAGCAGCCTGGGCGTGCGCCGCCGACGAATACTGGGTTTGAGACCTCAGCAGATAGATTCACATCTGATCTTCTCGATACTGGGTGTGGCACTGAGGCTGAGGACCTGATGTTGGGATCTCACAAATGACATGTGGAGCTTTTAGCCTAAACTCAGACAGAAAATCGTTGTCGCTGTGGGGCTCCGGATTCCCAGATTTCTAGGTCGCGACCAATGTGCCCCCATGTTTGATGCAGCTTTGGGTGGGTTTGTGCAGGAGTGCCGTTGTTTCGTTCACCGCACCAAGAGTTACACGAGTTTAGAACCACATCGCAACCCTGCCCTGAACGCAGCTGTGAGAGCAACTCTCCTGTCAAGGCCCATGGCTACACTTATTCAAAAGTGCCCACCTTCCAGCCCTGAAACCTTGCATGCTGCACTCGGGGCAGAGACACATTAAAGCCTGCACGCTTTTGTCGAGCTCAGCGTTCGGAGCCTCTCCGCATCAGACGGCCGCAAGCGCACCTGAACAGCATCGTGGAAGCGAGACGACAGATCAAGGTCTTAGGATTGAAAGGTTTGGTTTGGGACAAAGGCCCTCCATTGCCGAAGCCCTCAGCAGAAGTTTGCATTCGAACCTCTCATTGTCCGGATAGCTCTTCCACTGTTCCGCTGCCGATCGCAAACTCCCGTTCTCGAACACAGCCATTGCGACGGGGTTTAAAAGAGTGCATGTGCCGAAAGCGCCAAGTCAAGCCAGGTTGACAAGATCTGCTACAGGATGCTAAAACCTACCGCCGAATCCCAAATAGACTGAAATGGCTAACCGCCACACATCGATCTAGAAACGCCAGATCGCTGCGCTGGTATCATGAACCGCAGACACGACATCCAAAGATCCACGAAGGACATGCCCGTGCCCTCAAAACAGCCTGCAGCCGTCCTGGGTTGTTTGGAATCACCGATGCGTCCAGGCCCCAGAGCTGCAGCATGCTAAGAACGGGACCTCCCAAGGTTTGGGCTTTCAAGCTCCGCGTTTTGGAGCTTCGACTCGCAGGGATTCCAACAAGACGTCCCGCTCAGATGCGATATTTTCCCTTTGCACCGTCCCAAACATCCACCAAACTAACTTAGCTACCAACACAGCGTTTTGGAGCATGGGTCTCTGGGGTTCATTGCTCTAAGTTTCGCTCTTGGTAGATCTTGGTTGGGTTCCTTGCAATACAGACACGGCAAAACCCGAATCAAAGCCCTCGAAGCCAGTGCCACGAAACCCCAAAAACAGCAGCAAAGCTCGGGACTGCGGCCTTGAATCACGCTGCCCCTACCTGGCAGCTTTCTGTGAGGAACGTCTTTGCTGGGACATCGGAGCTGAGGACTTTCAGGGCATCGGGCTGAGCAAGGGACGAAGTGAAATCCTCGGCGTCTGCCTGTAAATGGATTCCGGGCAGCTGACTGACCTACGACCTCATGTTGTTGTGAGCATGGCTGGAAGACTCAGCTACCACGACTACGAACGCGACTACAAATACGACGGAGGCTGCTGTCGCTGCACTGCCACTGCTACTGCCTCTCCTGCTGCTATTGCTACTCCCACTCCCTACTACTACTACTACTACTGCTACTGCTACTGCTACTGCTACTGCTACTGCTACTGCTACTGCCCTACCCTACCCTACCCTACCCTGCCCTACACCCGAACCCGAAGACCAAACCACACAACTTCCCCAAAGCACTAGAAAGCTTCCCCTGTAAACTCAACTGTTGAAGAGCACAGGGTTCTTGAGTCAATCTCGGACCAGGCACCGTCCGATCGCGACTTTCCTCAGCTCTGAAACATCTTCGAAGTGGCAAAGCTTCGTGTTGCGGTTTCTGGGCCTCGCAAAGGAGCCTCATCAAAGGAGCGTGCCAGCGTTTGGTAGCTCGTGGATGGCTGCATGTCTGTTCATGTGGCGTGCGGGTGTGTGCTCATGTAATTACAACGGCATGAGTCAATGGATGCATGTTTTGTGCATATTCCCTGGTGTGTTTATGCCTTGCACTTGTGCACTTCGAACATTGCGTAGGCATATACACATGTGAACTCGCTTGTACACATTGAGAATGTTCGTGCGTGTGTGGCCCGGGCGTCTACGCGAAGCCTTGACTCACTCACACGTGCATACATACACACAGACACACACTCTACCCCTCTTGACACGGAAGACGAGGCTCAAAACACTCACGGTTCGATTGAACAGAACGAGACGCCGATCCGCTTGACCCCCCCCCCCCNCCCCCCCCCCCTGTGCGCTTCTCGCTTCAAGTAGCCCAAACCTGTGACGATCACGAAGCGGTTGAAAGTGCCAGCATCTAGGGCATCAGGGACAATTCCTTGACAGAAGCTCGAGATGCACGACTGCCGATCTCTTCTAACATCGCAGACTTTCATATCTTTCATGTCCTACTGCGACTGCCTTAGTACTTCTCTGATGGTACTATCTCCCTGGAGCATTGCAGGGTCATTGTGTCATGGAGGGCAAAAAGCCCACAGCCCCAAACTACATCTTCGGTACATGCAGGCCTTTGAAACTTTAACTTGTTGGCCACACCCCAAAGTTGGCCCGAGGCCTTCAAACAGACTCCCAGGCAGTCTTCAGGCGTATAGCATAATGACAGACTGCACAGACGGCCTCTACATCTGCACGTTTCAATCCACAGAAAACGCCTGACAAGAACATGGTGATGGCCGTCGTTGACACTTCTGATAGATTGCGCAGGGCGACTCTCTACCTGGAAGCGAGCACTTGGGCCACTCCTGTCTGTCAAGCAGCGTGTCAGCCACCAGTGCACCCCTGCCAAGCTGGCACCCAGCGAGAGGTCGTGCAGGTCGATGATGCCTTCTGGAAGCTTCCGCAGGTTCGGTCACCGGCTAGAAACCGAAGTCTGTCCACACACCTCCACCCACCCAGGCACTATGCAGCCTGCGCATGCCTATGCCGAAGACAACCGCATTCTAGTAGATGAAAAGCGGTCAGCATTTGGGCTTGGGTTTCTTTCTCTCTCCCCCGGCATGGGTGCCGGCATCCGCTCGGTGCGCCGAGTCTCATGGCCAAAGGGAGCTACAACTGGAAAACATACGACCAGGACATGGCCCGCGGGAGGCTGTCACAGCGCACTCAATCTACATCTACAAACTGGTGCGACTCAATGCGAGCTCCGGAAGGCGCACCGCTCAAGGTACGGAAGTTCTGAAAGCCTCTTGCTCATGTCTTCTGGCAAACCATTGCTTGTTTCGGGCCGCTGCTGAGTGCTTCCTTGAGGCCCGAATGATGAGGCCGTCAAGCTGAGAATTCTGGGACCGGAGGCTCAGGGCTCACATCAGGCGATCCCCTGTCGCAACTGCATACATTGCACCAGCAAATCCCCGTGTGCCAGTGACAGGAACCCTACTCACTACTCCAGACCCAGAGTTCTGCACGTCTGGGTCCAAGTGGCCGGGCGAGCGCAGGAACTCTGGGTACGCACCCGCTTGTCGCGCAGAGGCAAACAGGGCAAGCGACAGCTCCTGCACCAAGAATACAAAGCTCTAGTTGGGTCGTCATTCTGATGGGCCTGGACACAGGGTCTTGGATCTCAGTGGCTCTCCCGACTTTGCATGCACGGCAGAACCGAAAGCCCTTGCAAGGTCCGAGACCGTGGCCTGGGGTGGAACGGGCCACCCACTTCCAGCCCATCAGTCCAACCAATCCGAAGCCATGGAAAATGCCAGGACAGACAAGCCAGGTATCCGGAATGACACCTATTACAAATTGGGACGGGGATGGGCTTTGAAGTTAATGCGGGTTGGCGAACTCTGGTCCAATAGGCTTGTCTTGCGGCGACCCGGAAAGCCAAGAATTCCGCGATCCCCCGTCCTCTACACTTTGCTTGTGAGTTCCTGGACCCAGATATACTTCTGTACACGAGGCTATTTATGGCAAGGAATTTGGACTGCCGGCTCGTACTTATCAAAGGCCACTTGCCTCAACATTGATGCACTTTAGTTCTCCCTCCCCTCGGTCGCCCCTGGACCCGCCTCATGGCGGACGGCATCCAGGATCCCGTCGTGAAGTTCCGGGTCGGCACCCAGGCTTCTGCAGCTCACGGCAGGCTCGATCTCGTTTCGGTTTCGGTTCCGGGATTCCGGATCTACAATTTTAGATTCTTGCCAACCCATGCGCTCCCTACCAAAACTCAGAAGAGCGACCTGGCCTTGTTGCAAGCCCGAAGACCTCCAGACTCCGTTGCCATTCCGCGGCTTGCCCGCACCTTTGCAGAAGGCCACACAAGGTGCTGGGGCTGGTGGCCTCAAAGAAGCTCTTTAGGGCTCAGCGTTCACGACTCGGACTATGGCCAAACGCAGAGGACGCGTCGGCGTGAAACACCTGGCGTGAGTTCCACCAGGTACCAGCAATTGTGCACGGTGTGTTCTCGGCGGAACATTGGCCAAGGATGGTATCAAAACTGTTGCATAAGCCCTCTTAAAGCACTATCCAACCATCATGTGAATGTGATCTGAGAGCTACCGGAGATTACGGAGTGGCACACCATACTTTCAAGCACGATGCTACAGATCAAGCCGCGGCTCAGAGCGGTCAGGCTTGACCGCTTCCGTATCCTCAAAATCCTCGTCGTCGTCGTCGTCCTCCGGCTCAAAATCGAAATGCTTGGCATCGCTCGTGCCACAGATGTCCACGTCCCAACAAAACCCTGCCATGTCTTCACCCAGAGTCAGTGCATCGACGAGCCCGTCACCGAAGTTCTCGAGCACATCATCGCATTCGAATTGAAGAGTTGGGTGGTGGAGCGCATATCCTTTGGGATTTGGCAGTGCAGCCAACGTGTTCCGGTTGCACACCTTCTTTGTGAGCACTTCCAACACTTTGGATTCTGCCGCCTTACCTGCAGGGGCATTCCCGATGTAGTGGTAGGGACTTCCTGGTTTGGTACTCTTGGCCTGCCTCCAAACAAGGTCCGCTTCCAATGCCAGTTTCTGGCATATGACGCACCTCAGTCCGCTTCGCCCTTCGTCTCCGCGCCGCTTCGCACTTCCCTTCCCACTACTCGCACGCACATCGTTCAAAAGGGATCCTGCGATCCAGATCCATGCACAAAGTCCGGGAAACATTGGCCGCTCAAGTAGTAGCAGCTATGTTGTTATGAGCGACCAGGATGTTGTGATGCACGCACTTAACCCTGCAAGTACTTGCATGGTAATAAACACAAGTTAAACTGTACATATGTATATCTGTACATGCTTAAAGATATATTTCTACATCGATAAATATAGATGTATACATGTGTTTGCATGTGCATTTGTATATCTCTGTTTGCTTGTTTGTATGTGTGTCTGTTTATTGTACTGTATGCATGCATGGACCAACAATAACCAGCCCCACACCCATATACACACATAGACACAAAAAGCAGACGCTGTCATGTGCCATACATGCGTATCCTCCTGTCCGGTATACATGGGGTCTGACATGCAGAACTGGTGTCCTACCCAATGACGTTCCTTGAATGGCTTGAGCCAAAAGCTGCCACAGGCTTTGAACCAATAGCCGCCAGGGGTTGGGGGGGAAGGTGGGACTTGATGTTCGGGTTATCGTGTCAGAGCCTATTATCCGCCGACCCCGCTGGGGCGGCGCCCAGAAGTTAGACTAGCTTCGGCGTTAGTTCCATGATACTCAACCCTACTCAACCCCACTCCGCCCCACGCAACCTTACCTCGGCCCCACGNGCCCCACGCGGCCTAGACTTGCTTGGGCGTCAGTTCCATGATACTCAACCCTACTCAACCCCACTCCGCCCCACGCCTTACCTCGGCCCCACGCGGCCCTAACCGGCCCCACGCGGCCCATTCGGCCTATCCTTGTCGCTAGGTCTAGTAAGACTAATTTGCATAGGCTTTAGTAGAAATCCGTAGTCTTAGAGTAATTTTATTGAATCCCAATGCATGCCAGCCCCACTCAGCCCTAAC
>BGNK01001078.1:156479-173089 GCA_003297005.1 Symbiodinium sp. clade A Y106 | reverse complement strand
GCGGACACCGGCTTCGTGGCATCATTGGCATTAGCTGGTGTAGTACCTGGTGCCTGTGCACTGCCATCGGTCGAGGAGTTAACAGCAGGGAGGCTAACGGTAACTGGGACAGGGTCTAATGCACTTTTCCGGTCGACAAAAGGGACCGAAACACCATGGATGGCTCGTTGCTGCATGGTGGCCTCTCGGGGCGGGGCAAGCTTAGCCCAAGCCACAATGTGGTCATCATCAACTTCGATTGCTATCNGCGCCTTTGAAAATGAAGTTCTTAGTGCCACGCTTGTGCACCTGTCGGATAATGCTCAAGTCTTGAAACAAAGGCTCAAGGATGGTCCTGGCTTGGTCCATGTCAATCGTTCGCGGCACCCCTTCGAAAATCCAAATGCGCTGGACCTTAGTGGTTGCATCTGCGTGGTGCCGGCTTCCAAGCTGCTGGCCTCGGCATGCTAATCCCAGGGCTCCTTTGGATCGCATAGCCCTTGCGAGNTCGAAAATCCAAATGCGCTGGACCTTAGTGGTTGCATCTGCGTGGTGCCGGCTTCCAAGCTGCTGGCCTCGGCATGCTAATCCCAGGGCTCCTTTGGATCGCATAGCCCTTGCGAGGTAAACCCCGCTAGGCTCATCTTTGTTGCGCTCGATCCACTGCACATACTGATCAGAAGACTTGTCCCTGGGGGCTTGAACAAAGACACCACCAGATCCCGATTGAGCCAACAATGTTGGGGCATCAGCGGTGCTAATCTTAATCACCCCGAAAATCTAGCGACGGTTCCCCGGGAGCACTTCCTCTGTCCACTTGAAAGCGTCAATAAGCTGGACACGATGCAAAGCAGCCCACTGCGCAACTTGAGCCCGGGGTGAAGAACCGAACTTCTTCCAGGCTTCTGCAGCAATGAAATCCTGAGGTACNAGCTGGACACGATGCAAAGCAGCCCACTGCGCAACTTGAGCCCGGGGTGAAGAACCGAACTTCTTCCAGGCTTCTGCAGCAATGAAATCCTGAGGTACCTTTACATACAAAACGGTGGCGTCCTTTGCTATCACCTTAGCTGCCGTGGTAAGGCCTTTGGGCTTGGCTGCGTCCAGGCCATCGCTTGTGACTTGGTGCACAAAGGAATCAGCGAACCTGACGAAACAACCGGCCTTGACCGGCACCCGCTGCCTAAGGTTGGATGTGTCGCTCTTTCGGTCTTCCGGCTTGCGATCCTTGGCAAACTCGATTAGCAACACACTGTGTGGCTTATTAGAGGCTTTCAGCATAGTCTTAGCAGTCTCAACTTGGGCCGGCAAGCACTGCACCACCGCCTGGAAACTAGCATCCTTGCTGGCCTCCACCTTGGTGGCCAGCTGGTCGTACCTGATGATAGCTGGATCCCAGTCCTGTTGTCGAAGCTCAAAGGAGTCCTGCTGGTCACGCCGGCGGGTGACGACAGTCCAATCGGCCTCCTCGGGAGGCTTTCCGGCGACCTTTCCTTTGCCCTTGCCCTTTGGCCGCTCTGCCGGGGTATCTGCGCTCTTGCCTTTCCCTTTGCTCTTGCCCTTGCTCGGTCCTGGCGTGCTTGCCGGTGGCGTCGGTGAAGGGGCCTGCAGCGCTCCGGACCCTCCAGCCAAGACCTTTCGAAGGGCAGCTTTCTTCAGCTTAGCCTTTTTCTTCCGCTGGTTCCGCGGTGACTGGCTTTGGGGCACGGCTAAGCCCGCATGCGACAATGTTTGCTGAACGGCCTGCTGCACAAGTTGCGTTATCATACCCTTTAGGGCCTCAACTAAACCCGGGCCTAAACCACCTAGAACCTCAAGGCCTGCAGTGGGGGCGGTCGGTCCGGGGTGGCTTGCTTCCCCAATGCGCACTCCATTGCTCGGCCATCCACGCCACAGCGCTCCGGAAACATTGGAGACGAAGCCGAAACAACAGCTCAAGCCCCATGCTGGCCTAAAGCCGCCCGATCCCAAGCATCCAGATTCGAGGCCACCAACATGGCCCGCGGTGTTCTGCGCACAGCCACAGCCAGACCCAACGGAGCTCTCGTCAGCCTCACTGTCAAAAGCAGCTTGCATGGCTTCTCGGCGTGCCCGGCGGCCACGGCGCCTACAACTGGCCGGCTGCCTTTTGCGGCGCTTCGGCCGCCATCTGACGGGTCGATGGGTCCATGCCCTTCTCTGGCCGCCCACCCACTTAGCCGCACCAACGCGCCGGAAAGCGCCTCGTCTGCGTGCGCCATTGGCGCCTGCAGCCCTCGGCCTCGCGGCCACACTGATCCCGTCTTTGCTGTCCACTGGAGTTGCCCTCAAAGCGGAGTCTGCTGTCTGGCTTTCTGCCTCCACTTCCAGCACACAGGCGGAGGCTATATCATTGATCTCATCAGAGGTAGGTGAAATGGCTTCTTGGTCGGTGGCCATCACATCTGCAATTGGCGTCGAAGACGAACGGGAACATGTGTCTCCTACCGCCGCTGGCTCAAAGCAACCCATGCTAAGCCAGGATTCCTCGTGATTTGTGCCCACTTGCATCCCAGCCACCAGCTGAGAGCCTATGGTCCTTTCAAGCTGCAATGAGGTCCCACAACATGCAGCTAGGACACCATCGATGGTCTGCAAGGGGTCAGGCCACCATGTTCCGTCTCTGATGTTCTCTGTGATCAATGTTCCAGGTGAAGGAGACATGGCTCGACTANAGGTCCCACAACATGCAGCTAGGACACCATCGATGGTCTGCAAGGGGTCAGGCCACCATGTTCCGTCTCTGATGTTCTCTGTGATCAATGTTCCAGGTGAAGGAGACATGGCTCGACTACCTAGACCAAGTTTAGCACCAGTACCCTACTGGTCCAGCTTGCGCCACGGGGAGGCACTTGGTCTGAGCCACAAGCTATCGCGAGCGCTGGAACCGGCCCAGTGCCGGAATCTGCTGAATCGCATTGCTTGAATCGAGCGTTCTTGATCAGGAATGGTGCTTGAATCGGCGGTGATCGAACTGGTGACATGCTCGAATCGCTAGCGATGCTCGTGCTTGAATCGTGGTGCTCGAACCGGGGCCAGTGCTCGAATCGCGCGTTTACGTTTCTCTGGAATCTGGAACCGACCATGTGGTGAGGAAAGCTGGAATCCATGCTGAAGACCACAGTGACAGGAAGAGGATCTTATACAGCAACTTCGACTCACACCAGTCCCCATCAAGCCCAAGAAAGATCCCTTTCGTGCTACACGTCAACATGCCGTGTCAGGGTGCTCATGTTGGTCTCTCTACATGTGGCCCTGTTGCGTGATGGCTCGGCAATTTTTGAAAATGTCTGCTTGCACTGCGAGGCCTTAGGCCTCCCGTCGCAGAAGTGAGACACAATCTATTAAAACGTTCACATAATTGTCGAGAGCCTTCGCTGCCGGACCGTCCGCGTGCAAGAGCATCGGAGTGTCCATTTGTCAAAGCACTACATTCAAAATTCCTGAGGCGATTTCTTTAGCTTCGGCTCCTGGTCGTCCTTGTGGCTTCAGCCCACTGACTGCCTCACCCCTGTTGTGGGACAAAATGTAGGACTCCAATGCTGTAGCGCCTTCTTGCTGATGAAGAACCTATCTTGAAATAATGAAAGCCTACTGCTCCGAGCCTGGAGTCCTGAGGCATCTCCGCTGCAAGATTTCCACTCAGGACCGGGAAGTGGCTCACGGTTGCGAAGCCGTCGGCGCCTGGTCTCTTCGGTGTCCGAGTGTCGCTACATTTGGATCACTGACATTCTAAACCCTCAAGCCCTAACCCCCGAAACCCTAAAGCCCCAAGCCCCTCCAACCCCTAAAGTCCCTAAAGCCCTAGAAGCCGAAGCCTTCGGCTTCGATGGAGACCGCGAGTGGCTGCGCTCCGTTCGCTCCGAGCGCTTTCCGGGAGATTGGCTCCCAGAGCGGCTCCGTGAGCTGGCGCCTCCAAAGCATGCACTTTATTTATACGATAACATATTTGAATAAGAACAATGATGCTCGATGCTCATAATAATAAGAGTAATTAATAAGAATAAGAACAGTAAGAATACAACATAAGAGTAACAACAAAAACGAAAAATACCAACACAAATGAGGCTGATACACTGATAGTACTAATCATAATCCTCATAATAGTAATAGAAACAATGCTAATAATAACAACCATCATCATAAGTAGCAGTGATCATAAGCACAACAGTAATACTACTACTGGTCATAATGACAAGAATAACAATATTAGTTATGATACCGATGACAGCAGTAATAATGATACTAGTACTCGTAATAATGGTAATAGTACTAGTACAGTGTGCCGGGAAACGAGGGCCGATATTTGACCCATCTTGGTTTTTTGGGGGCGGGCAAGATAGGCGCGCAAGCTTGCCAAAAAAACACTTGCACCACTGGGGGGGAATCTTGGTCATTTTGCCTTGTACCACTTGCACCACGGACCAAGATGGGCAAGATTAGCAAAATCTTGGCAAACAGCGGCCCTCAATTCCCGGCACAAGCACAATGTAATAGTATAACAAAAACAGCTAGCAATAACAACAACAATAAACATTACAATAACAAGAATGACCAGGGTAATAATTGTAATATCAAAAATAGTCGTAATTATAACCATCATGATGATGACAAGGGTACTAATGATGATAACATGTATATGTGCGTGTATATATATATATATGTATATGCATGCCTGAAAGAAAGAACAAATAATGAATGAACGAACGAATGCATATGTATATGTATGTATGTACTTATGTATTATCTTATGTTCCCTGGCTCCTATTCTCATCGTCCTCATCGCCACTACCTGGAAGTTTGGCAGTGTTGCTAATGTAGTTTGCGCTTGACGCTGCTGAGGCCAGAGCAGTCTGTAGCTTCAGAAGAACTTCAACGAACCATTTCAGGAAGAGGGATTTGGATGTGGGGAGCCCGTTCAAGAGTGCAAAGTACCTTTGCTGCAAGAGCAGAACTGTGTGCTGGAGCAAGCAACTGAGGTGACAGGCTTTTCAAGAGCCAACTCTCGAGATGGTTGCAGCGGAACGACTAGGGCTTGTGATTATTCTGCAGCTAGTCCTGAGGGTCGCCTGAGCAGGAACAACGAAAGAGCATTCTGACAGCATTCTGTTTAGGATCTTCGGGATGGGGCTCGGCTTGCATGCCATTAGGAGCATCAGCATTTAAGACTTTGTAATTTCCGCCCGCTCAGCAGTGAATCACGGCCTGCTGGTACAAACGCCGTCGGCAGCACCACAGGTGCTCCTGGACGCTCCAGGATGCTCCTGACAAAACTTCAGGGATCCGTGGCTGCAGGGGATGAGCGGCTGCTTGAATGGGTTTGAGGATTTCACGGGTTGAGGCCGAACTTCAAGACTTGGGTGGCAATCGTAACCACCAAGCCAAAAGAAAGTACAGGTTGAAACAGCTCGGTGAAGATGCCTCGCATTCAGGTTCGATATGCCCTGGATGTTGTCGAGATTGATGTTCGGATCGTCGCTGCCTCGGTCTTCCGAAAAAACAAGAGCGGTCCTCGACATGACATGGACCAAATTGACGACACGGTCCTGACCGAGCTGGAACACTACTCGGAACATCTGAGCTTCTGGCCACTTAGTGAGAAGGCAGTCTTCTTCTTGGCCTTTCAGGCTGTCCCAAACCGGGGCAAGAGGGCGCAAGTGCGCGAATCCTTGTGGGACCCGACCTGATCCACAGCATCTTGAAGAAGATGCCCGGGCCTGCAGACTTGGCCGTGCCCGTGGAGGAGGCTGTGCCGCCGTGCCAGGAATGCTTGCAAATGTTTCCATGGTCTGCCCTCCATGTGCTGATAAGGTCCGGGCATCAGAGAATTGGCCTCAAGCTGGCTCTCGTTCCACGCAGCCAGAGCCAATGGAGATCACAAGGACACAGCATGCCAATGCTGGGGCGCTTGCAACATCCTGCACGGATGGTGGGGCACCTGCTATGGCTACCCAACTTCGGCAGGCTTTTTGCAGGACGTTGCGTCTCTTTTCATCCGGCAAGAATTGAACCGATCCCAGAACAATTGAAAAGACCCCAAAGTACCCCCATTCCGAGCAACGCCGATCAGCGGGCACGACTCGTGCCTCCCAGACTAGATCGCATTGCCTCAGTCGGAAGTCGCTGGCATCGTCGCAAAAAAGCTCGGAGAGACTCAGGGCACTTTTTCCTATGCCAGGTTCAGGGAATAGGCTGATTAGGTTTAGGAGAATAGTCTTTGACTGCATTCGTCGCTTTGGTGCAGGCTGACTCGCGGGACTTCCGGCTGTGTTGTGCAGAAGCCACTTCCACGCCAGGCTGTGTACCATTCCATTTGTGACAGGCGCTTGGTGGTGATGGTTACTTCATTTCTGCCACCATGGTTCTTTTGAATTATCGCGCTTGTTACTTGCAAAGTGTATGCAACCTACCTTGGTGTCGGCAGCCGCTCTACGGCTGTTCACATTGACACAGTCTGATGCACAGTCGCGTCCTTTACACATTCAGAAGTAGAAAGCACACTGTTCCAGAAGACTTCACGTTGGGATTCCGGCCTGCAGAAACAGCGTGGCATCTTTGAAGGACACTCCAGACTGGCGCAAGGCTGGCGATTCTTTCAGACAGGCTCCCCGTCGGGGTCCCTGTAGGAGTAAACTGCTGCTGACGCAGCTTCCTACCAACAAAACCCAGTTCAGAGCAATCCCGATGTGCGGATGCAGATCAGGCTCAGAGACCATGTGGCTTGCGAAGCCTGCACGGGCTGCAGGCCGCCGAGAGGTCGATCGTCAAGATCCGGCTTATGGCTCAAAGCTTCTGCGGAAACTCGGCAGATGACATTGGCAAAACATGATGGAGGCTAGCTGGCACGACCTCCCTCTGCTGGTTGAAGGAAAATTGATATGAGGAAAAGAGCATGCAAGCAACACAAACCACCGAAAACTAGCCAAGTCTTCGGATCCCTAAAGAAAACTTCAGCTGCCAACACCAGCAACATCGTCCAGTCATATGACAGACTAGAGCTCGGCCATCAGGCCCTGACAGGCAGTATCATGTGTAAGTAAGCACTTAACTTTATGTATGCATGCAGGCGTGCATGCATGTATTTTTGCAATAGACATATGCATATTATCTGCACATACAGGCACGTGTGTGAAATATATATTCAAACATGCATGCATGTATTCACGTATGATGTCTGCAAGCATGCCCACACCAAAACAGACTGCTCGGTTCTCTGGAAAGCTTGCAACACTGAAGGCAGGTAAGCACCAGAGCCTCGACCATACACTGGCGCAGGTCCATCAGAGCCCTGCCAGTGGTCACTCTGCTCATGCTAGTCGTTGCTATGTTGTCTACGCCCTGTCCCAGTAATGCACACGGAACGGAAATCTTGCAAGAGCAGACCCCGACGAATTCTCACTCGTGGCGAACTCTTTTCGCACCTGTCTTCCTTCTCTTCGGCCGTTTGCTCGCCTTGCCACCGTCGATGTTTCGTTCGGGTCAGGGCATGGGCTATGTCATCAGTGAAGGAAGGTACACAAAGCTCTCATACTCATATACATAGAGGCCGAATGCGCCAGACACCCGCAAAGAGACCTGCTTTGCATGCTGTTCCAAGTCCCTGCCGAGCCTTCTGTGCCATTCCTGCAGAGTTGGGCAGGGACACGGGCAGTGTTAGGTGAGCAAACCGGGTCACGTGTCTCACGATTCAAAGTTATCGGTCCCCCAAGCCCTTCCGCCTGCCTTGTAGACAATCGATTCATTCGTGCCTTGGTGCAGCTGACGTGCTGACATCCAGCTCGGGGCATCGGTTTGCATTCTTGTTGCTTTCTTTTCCGCAGCGGTCGTCCGAGGCAGAAAAAGCACAACCCTGACCTGACCGAGCGGTGAGATTTTATAAGACACGTCGCCCTGGGATTCCCGCTGACATATTCATGAAGGCGGCATCCACACTGCCAAACTTCCTGGCCGCAGGGATGGTCTTGGCCTCATGTTATGAACCATGCCGTAGTGCCGTAGTGGTTTGTGTCCGTATTCTGCTGAACGTCCTGTTTACCAGTTTACCATCTTGGAGCCCCTGCTCTCCTGGCATACTGTAATGCCGTGGCACCCTCATACCTAAGCGGGCCTGTCAAGGCTCTCCTGAACGCGCTTCACCAAGACCTGGAAGAGTCTCTGACGGATCGCTCTTTGCTCATCTCAGGCAGGCGAACATTCCTAGCTCTAAGCTGCTTCTCAACAGTTTTAGGCGCCCTCCCGCCTCAGCCTCGCTGCCTGCTTGCTCCGGAGGTTGACGTTTTGGAGGCTCCCTTGATGCCTCAATGACACCGAGTCAAGGAGCCAAGTGAGAGTGCGAGGATTGTGCAAGTCACACAAGGCTCCGGGCGGAGCGAGACGAACGAGACGAGCGAGGGGCTCGGCTTTCGGCTTTCCTGCTTTCCATGATGCAATGCTAAAGGCACCGTGAAGCCGGCACTCGAATGGAGGGAGAACGAAAATGCCGTCGAACCTGCCGCGAGACCGCCCCTTCCGGTCCGCCTTGGCAACGCCTCCAATGCGTCGGCTTCCAGGCCAGAATCATCTGGAGCCTCCTCAGAACGACATCCCTTCCCGCCCCGGATTCCAGAATGCTTTTGTTCGCTTCGGCCTGACTACCTGCCCAAGCCCGAAGCTCTTGTGAACACGTGCCAGATGAAGACGAAGGCCGGGACCCTCTCGTGGTCCGGTCGGGAGAAGGGATGCTTGGGACAGAGCGTTCTCGAGCGGCTTGAAGGGCTTAGCGAAGCCCTGTCGACAAAGGTGGCATAGGAAAGGCAGGTTTGAGCTGCGCGAATGAGGGCAGTCCCGACACTCTCCAAACAGCCCGACGCTGAAGCGACAGGAAGTGACCATGGTTCCGAACCGTTGCAAGACATGAGAGGCACAGGCTTCCTGCAAAGACGGCCACAAGGAATCAAGACGGCAGTATGCGCCAACCTTGCTGTCAGTGCTCAGCACGGAGACGGAGAGAACATCCTGGAGACTCCTGGCATCTGCGTCGAACAACGACGTTGCTTGGCAGGCCAACGGAGTGGATTGAGCAAGAGCAAGAGCAACAAGATGAGACAATCGTGACAGAAGTGGGGTCGGGGAACGGGCTCATGTATTCTAAGTCGTCGTCGGCTTGGTGGCAGCAGCAGATGCAGCTGCTTCAAACATCGGTAGCAGTAGTAGTCGTCGTCGTAGCATTGGTGGTAGTAAAAGTAGTAGCAGCAGCAGTAGCAGCAGTCTTGGCAGTTGTAGCAGTCGTCGTCGTAGTAGTAGTGGCAAATAGTAAGTCGTAAGTACAATCTAAACCGCAGCAAGTAACTAGTATGTAGTGGGCAGCTGCAGCTTCTGAGGGCGCTGCAGCAGCGTTACTAGCAGCAGCAGCCTCCGTCGGTGCTCAGGCTTCAGTAGAAGTCTCCAAAGCAGTACCGACCGCGGGACTAGGAGGAGGAGTGCCAGTGATGCTGCTCGTGCTGGACCAATTGTCAGCACTTTCTTCAAGATGGCAAGCAACGGCAACACGACCGCCACGGCAAGGGCAGCGTGGCCGGTCGACAACGACAGCAGCGACACCAGCAGCGGCTGCAACAGCAACAGCAGGGGCAGCAGCGGCAGCAACAGCGGTAGCGGCGAAGCTGATGGCAGCAGCGGCGATGGTGATGAGCAGGATGGCAGCTACTGACAGTGATGATATGAGATGAGAGTATGCTGGTGATGCTGATGCTCTGGGCTCCTGACACTGCAGCCATCACCATTAAACTCAGCAAAACACGTTTGCAAAAGACACTATGCCACAACCCTGACCATCATGCTGCTGCTGGCGCCAACTACGAAGATGGCACAAAGAGTATGAAGCAATGCCATTTGCGCATCACAGCAACCCGAGACCACCGGCACATGTCGGGTTTACTGGACTGCTTCAGGACCTGCAGCTTGGATGGCACGCATCACTTGAAACGGCGGACAGCTGCTCTCGAAAAATCCAGCTGTTGTCTGGAACGCGGTCGTTGACTCGCCTCTTGGATCTCGGTGCATGGAAGTGGAAGGGGAAACTCCACCAAAAGGTGCTCGTGCCTCGCGTCACAACTTGTATGAACCCATCGCAGTCGAGAACTGCACAAGCCTCTACTTGTAGCGGCAACATGCCATACTCAACCTCAAAAGACCAATGGAGCCCAAGCAAGTCGTTCTTGGCAGCTGTCACTCGACATGAACCGAAAGGTAAAACTCTGTCACATAGCTGTTGGAGTCATTTGGCTGGTTCGAAGAAACTTCACTTGCATACTAAGGCTCATGTAATCCCCACCGGGTTGACAGCAATGGCTGACGCGACAGGAAGTGCCGCAGTGGCAAGTTACGACATCTTGCTGCTGTGGGCCGCACATCATCGGCATCAGTGCGCACCTCGGAGACAAATCAGCTCAAGGGAGGTTTCACTCTGCTCAACGACCCGCGAAGAGTTGCGGAAAGGGCTCGGCTCGGCTCGGCGACATATTCGCCTTCGATGCTACCCGGGAGGCCACCTGCGACTGGAGGGTCGTGCAGTTGCTGACGGTATGTGGGGCCGGCCGAAGTCTTCGGAAATTCTACCCCACTTTCAGCGGTCCTCACTGAAGATAGCACCCGGCCTCCGACCCAGGCGGTGACCTGGACAGGAAAGAGTTCTATGCCCCTCTTTAGTTGGATGTGTGGTTTGTCCACCATCAGTTACGTAAAAAAACAGACAAGCGATATCATTCCGTCACGCACGAAATGCATGTGCATGTGCATCACGAACACATCCCGCGGCACCGGGCAGGCTTGCAGGCATTCTTGAAACAACTCATTACACACGTTCCCTGCAACAGTCTTGATTGGCCGTCGTGCAAACATCGTGTATTGTGTTTTTTCATGTTTCTCCTGTTGCACAAGCCCCTGTGCCAGTGCCTCATCTTTCGTAGCTGTATTGCGCCGTGAATGCTGATTCCGGGTCCCGAGCGCTTGTTGCCGCGGCTGCCCGGCTCCAACATAGAGCGCGTTGACGTCCGGAGCAAACGGGTCCGCTTTCTTGGACTGGCCACAGAACAGGGCCGATCGTGCACTGGCTTGCAGCTGCAGGTTCCGAAAAGGCTTCCCGCAGTAGTGGCTATCACCGCGGCGTGCCCGCCGTGCGAAGTTGATGCTGCGAACGGCTTCAACGCCCTGGAATCGGCCTCGGGCTGAATCAGGTTCAGAAGTGAGGCTCTCCTGCGGCTTTTCGATGGGCTCGTCTCCTGAGCGGATCCAGCTGAGCAAGCCGATGAGCATGACCGCATGCAAAAACTTCTGAGAACTTTTTTGACGTGTGATTTTGCAACAAGTTGCAACTCTGCCTTCAGACGAGTTGTTGCTTTTTGGCCTGTGAGAAGTTTTGCTCGATTTCACAATTGCAAGTTGGGAGCCGAACGGACTTCGAGTAGACGAACAAACAACTTGGAGTAGGGTTCACTGCTTTCAAGTCGAACTGTAGCGACAGCTCTCACCAAAGACGTGGCTGTGGCTCCTGAGCCTGACTGGAGCGAATCGCAGCAACACCTCGGGGTGCAGCTTTGAAACTTGGAACTTCGTAAAGCATCATACAAGTCTTGTCGACACTGCCGCCCCACAACTACTACCGGTTATCATGTTTCAAAACAACGTGCATCATGCCAAGAACCCGGCGAAGCTCTGCAGCAATGTTTGCTGGCCTGTCTTCGAGGAACAGCAAACAGCGCACAGCGAAGCTGAGGAAACCAAAGAAGCTGTGAGATTCATACGGCATATTATGGCATGATATCATACCGGCAATGCTAGGAGGCCGCCGCATGCTGATCATATGTCGAGGCCCTGCCTGCTTCGTTCCTGGCAGCAGGAGCATTGGAGGGACAGATGCACATTTGCAGTCTATGCGATAGAGAAAAAACCAATTATGCATCTCTGCCAGCATTGATGAGGCCAAATCCTGAAGTCCAAGCTCGCGACCTCTCGCTTCGGCGGCTTCGGCATGGCGCCCTCCCTCTGCTTCTGGGCCTTGGCCATCTCCAAGGCCTTCAGGGGCCGAGCGAAGCCACTTTAGATCTCTGGCATTCTGCTACACTGGCTATACTGTACCGTGTCATATTGCATTCTATTCGATTCCATATTCTGTCCTAGAGGAATTATTCTATTCTGTCCTACCATATGATGTTCGACTGCACTCCACACTCGAAAGTAGAGCCCAGGCCCAAGGCTAATTCCGGTGATTTACCCACGACCAAGGAAGAATCGCCTGGAGGAACGTCTGAGCTTTCTCCCCATCACGCGGGGGATGAACCTGGCAAAGCAACTCTTGACTGATCTTCTCAAACTAGTATAGTAAGTTTTATTACCATCGCAGTGTAGATGTACTGATATGCAAGACAAAGTAATAACGACCAGAGTAGTAACATCGATGAGAACAGCTGCAATTCATAAGGATATCAATATTGGTGGTAAGTAACAATACCAAATCTAGTCATTGGGGTAATGATCATAGCAAAAGCAGCAGTTGCCGTCTTGCCCTTGCACCACCTTCTCGGCTCTTTCGGGCCCTCCGCGCAGTCGCGGAGTTGGCCTGGAAAAGGTCGGTGTATCGTGCAGTGCGGTCTTGAGCTGGGCAGTCCTCTGTCAAGATCTGGCGCTTGAGTGAAGATTCAGGTTTCTCCCAAAACCACTGCGCTGCCTGGCTTCCGTGTTGATTAGAACTTTCCAGCCTGTCTCGTGGATCTCGTGCGCCCCTTCGCTTGTCCTCTGGTGGCATCGCCTTGCGTACTGCACTGGCAGATGGCGTGTCCAGACCTTCTGCCTGCGACTTTTGCTGCCATACCAAAGACTTTGCACAAATGACATGCATGATGGCCCTTCCACGCCTCCACACATTGCTAAATACTGCCTATAAAAACTGCTTGGATGGGGAATGCTACTGCCTGGATGGGGAAGCTCGGCGGCTTTGGCCGTAGCAAGTCTTCCAGGGCTGGCCTGTGCTGCGGCAGTGCGCAGAACATGGAAACGCCAATCGTATAAGCATCTCCGACGGCAGCTGATTTTCAGAGAACCAGCCTCGGGGAACTATCTTGAGGCGCTGGATCTGCCTCCTGTGGGCCGCGCACATCTAGAGCCGACAAGTGCCAATGGGCACCACGACAGCTAAGCGTCTCTCTGCAAGGTATTAGCCTCTCTGTTCTATGTTCCAGGGCCAAGGGCGAGGCGCGTGGGCTGACAGGATCGCTGCGTGGATCGTTCGGCCGCTCAGGGCTGGAGAGGGAGGCATCATCATGAGGCGATCTGGCAGGGGTAATTTGCCAGTGCTTTCTGAACGTCATAGCCAAAAGGAAGTCGACAGACATCTGATCTGTGTGATACGAATACCGGTCATTCGATTGAAGCTCTGCCGGCCTCCCTGCGGAGTTGCGACGTCCACGCCCTGGACTGGCCTTGCACTCTTATAGCTGGACATGATCTCGCATTCGGCCAACTCTAGGAAGCCTGCGATGCTCTTCTTTTGAATGGCAGCTTCAGCATGCACATCTTGAAGTTCTGTCTGTATGTCTGCATGCATGCATGCATGCTCCTGTGCATACGTCGCTATGCAGCATGCCCATATGAAGTTGCACGTCTCACAGATGCACGCACAGTGTAGACGAAGACACAGAGGGATAGACCCGTACATTCGCCGTACATGTGCAAATAGGAAGGTCGAGAGTTACATGCATAGACACTGCTAGCCAGTTACCTACCTCTAAGATTTGCAACACAGCAGACATGCCCGCAGCCGGTGGCATGCAGCCCTGTGCATGCTCACACAATTTTGATCACATACCGTGGTAGCGACTCCAAACTCATAAACTGGCGTTCCACTTATTCTGAGCACCTGCAGTCCAGAACCCGAAGCCGTGCGTAGCCCGAGATCCAAAAAGTCAAGAGCCCAAGAGGCAGAACAAAGACACACCGCCGTGGCCTCGTCCGGCTTTTGTAGCCGCTGCCAACCCTGCCTCGGCTCCAGCTCCAGGGCTTGGCTGTCCGGGCAGCTTCCTTCTGAGGGTCTGCGTGGATCCTCTAGAACTACCCCGTGACACAGAAGACTTTCGAACAGGAGCACATCGTGGGAAGCATGATAGCCCAACGCAAGACACTGTAAAGCTGCAGGAACCAAATCACACAGCCGCCGTCGATTTTGCGAAACCCTGCAACGAACCGATTTCCTCTCCTGATATCCTGACACATTCCCTGAACCGCGGTCGTAAATGAGCCGCACGGCCGGTGGTTTACAGGGTTTTCCATCAACAGCGGGATTACACAAATAGCAGCTGCAGGAAGTTCACCTGCAACCCTCTGCCGCAATATAGCTCTCTGACTTTTCTCACGTGTTAACAAGTCCTCATGGTCTGACAGAGGAAGCTTGAGACAGCCTGCTGCAAGCAAAGCAGCCCGCGGATCCAAGCGACCCCAGCAAATTTCCCAGATCCGGTATCCCATGCCCAAGAAGGCAATCAAGGACCCATAAGTCCACTTCACGACTGGTGACTGGGGGCCCGACAGCTTGGGGCGGTTGCTGTGTACCGGACCCACAGGCAGGTCCCGGGGTGGTACCGGTAGAGGAACTTCGAAGGACTGGCATACGGGGCTCTGAATACAGAGTATAGTATGTGATCTGTTAGCCAAACATAGGAACAAGAGTGGAACACACGGGAAACAAGAGGCAGTTTTCTGAGATGTGGCCTCTTTGAACATTCCCATGACAGCACACTCCGATTCATTCAGAACCCAACAGGGGTTTTCAAACTTAGGGCCCATGGTTCAGAACACCTCCCAGACCAAAAACAATATCGAAAACCAACAGCCAACAGTCAACATGCTACCAGTAGTTAGTGCAACCAGAGAAGATCCGGCGAGCAAATCCTTCTGCCGCCTCCCAGGCAAGTCAGCACTTCCCAAACCCCAAGTTCCAAGAGAGGCGACAGTTGTTGTGCGTTTTTCGAATTGTGCGCGGGGATGCGGCGGAGCACCACCCATGGACACACTACAAGGAGAGTTGTAAGAGCGGGAACAGAACTGCCTGCACTGCTCTTTCCTCCGTGTCCTGGTCCTCCTGGATCTTTGGTGCACGGCCACTGACGACCCGTCTCTGTGGAGACTTGCGAGAGTGCGGTCAGCAGGCAAGGTGCTTAGGATCGGTCTTATCTGTACCGTCATGCTTCCTGCCCAGAGGCTCCCTCAGTTGCAAATTCCACAAGTGTTCGGGCCTGCATCGACAACATCGACGGCCTGCGGAACTCCTGGCAAGCAGAATCAGGCTGGTCAGCCGATACTGTTGCATAATACCCAATGCTCACAAGGACCCGGGGAAGTGGGTGCCGGTTTCGTACCCCCCTGAAGCTTAAATTCTGAAGCCGAAATCCGGCGCCTAAATTCGGTCGGCGCTGGCTGAAGCCGAAAGTCGGCTGACGCTCGAATTCGGCGCCGATATTCGATCNAAGCCGAAATCCGGCGCCTAAATTCGGTCGGCGCTGGCTGAAGCCGAAAGTCGGCTGACGCTCGAATTCGGCGCCGATATTCGATCCGGCAAGCGAGTGAAGCCGAAAATGGTCCTGACACCTAAACTCGGCGCTGAAGCCTAAATTCGGTTCTCACCAAAGGCCGACGCCTAAATTCGGCGCTGAGACTGGTCGCCTGTCCGAATGTCTGAGGGGCCACCTGCGCACGGCGACGGGCGGATGTCGAGATTCGGCGATCGAATTCGCCGAAGCTTAAATTCCGTCTGCCCGCAGCCTGACGCCGAAAATGTGCCTGACGCCGAAATTCGGCGCTCGAATTCGCTGAAGCTGAAATTCGGTCGGCCCCCAGCCTGAAGGGCCGAATTTNACGCCGAAAATGTGCCTGACGCCGAAATTCGGCGCTCGAATTCGCTGAAGCTGAAATTCGGTCGGCCCCCAGCCTGAAGGGCCGAATTTAGTCTGCAGGGCTCGGGGCCGAATATCGTCTTCAGGACCGAATTTCGTCTTCGCGGCCGAATTTCGTCTTCGCGGCCGAGTTTCGTCTTCAGGGCCGAGTTTCGTCTTCAGGGCCGAATTTCGTCTTCGCGGCCGAATTTCGTCTGCAGGGCGAATTTTCTCGTCTTCAGAGAAGCATTTCGGGCCGAATTTCGTCTTCAGGACGAATTTCGTCTTCCCGAATGAATTTCGTCTTCAGCGTGCCCCAAACCGAATTTCGTCTTCACAGGAATTTCGTCTTCATGGCCGATTTTCGTCTTCACATTTCGTCTTCGCGCACAATTTGAGCTTCAGCTCCTTGCGAACAATTTCGTCTTCAAAAGCTTCGGAATTTCGGCTTCAGGGGGGGGACGAAACCGGGACCCACTTTCCCGGGTCAATGACAGCATCGACGGCCTGCGGAACTCCTGGCAAGCAGAATCAGGCTGGTCAGCCGATACTGTTGCATAATACTCAATGCTCACAGGGACCCGGGAAGTGGGTCCCGGTTTCGTACCCCCCTGAAGCTTAAATTCTGAAGCCGAAATCCGGCGCCTAAATTCGGTCGGCGCTGGCTGAAGCCGAAAGTCGGCTGACGCTCGAATTCGGCGCCGATATTCGATC